>JAQIWA010000065.1:0-58819 GCA_034693305.1 Eueremaeus valkanovi | reverse complement strand
CTTCATTTCTCATCAAACAAATATATTTTGACTAACTGGTGTACAGTATATCAAATGTTCAGTTTAAGTTTATACTGGCTGTAGTCAGCTATTGCATACTATTTTCAGGATCTGTTAAGGCTGCTATGAAGCCATCAAAGGAGAAAAATATTAGCATCTTTAGTACTGTTGCACTGAAGCACTAAATTCAGTATAATAATCATGAATTTTAATGTGTATAAATTTTAAACAATTATAAATAAGTGAAATTTTAAATAATCCGGAATCGATGTAGTATTGGTACTAGAAGCAGATCGCGGTTTTTGCTGAGTTAATACTTTTAAAGAGTTTACATGAGATTTCGTCATTTTTTTAATTCGAAAAATGAAATACAGAATTGAATGCTATAACAATGCAGACAAATTAATCAATACATAACTTCTTTTCTTCACTCGACTTCGAGTTATTAAAAACATTTGTATTCTTGATTGTTTTCTTATTTTTTTATTAAATTAATTATAGTTTTTAGAAAAATATAGATTTTTGCTAATTTGGTTGTTAATAAATATTCACGAAATTAATTATTATCATTATTATTAGTTTTCAAAAATCAATACTTTATTCAATTCATTAATATCCAAGCATTTTAATTACTCAGTATAAAGCTAACCTGTACAATTTGTCGGAATATTTTTTAAAATTGAATTAAAATATTTTAAAATTGTTATATCGAAATTAGAGTCAAACGAGTGAACAACGAGTGTTATACAAACGAAGCATTGATTGGAATAATTATAATATTATTGTATAATATAATCATATTTTAATTAAAACAAACGAATTAATAAAAAATAAGTATTTCATTCAAACCAATAATTGGAAGCAAAATGTAAAATATTAAAATTATTGGTTTTTAAAAAAATTTATTAGCACAAAAATAACAATTGATAAATATTAGAACAAATAGCAGTTTCAATCATTTGTATATAATTGAAAAATATTTTCTATATTTATTTCGAATTTTTATTCGAAGATTGTTTTGATTTCTTATTCTTTGATTCTAATATCATTTTGAAATTGGCTGGATAACTAAAAAATTCTTTAATTTCTCCTTCAGAAGGTGAAGAACCCCTTCGTAAAACTCTAGAATTATTTTCAGTTGAAATAGAATCGGCTACAATATCAACAGATTGTGGCAAATTAATTTTGTATTCTTCTGCAGTCAGTTCAGTTGTATGGATGTAAATAAGCCCAAAATCTTGATAAAAATCAGTGAATAAAATAATAGCATTAGAAAAATGTCTCAAAGCATAAAATTTCATTTAAGCATAAAATATATTAAGTTTACAAACCATTTGTTTGTCTCAGTCTATGAATTTGTGTTTTATTTAATATAATTTCATTCATTATTTTGTTCTCGAATTCAAATGAATATAATTTTCGACAATTTTTTATTACATCAAAAATTACTTCTTTTGTTATGATTTCTTTTGAATAACGAGATCTGAATGAAAGTGTTGTCAGATTTGATAGTTTGGCCAATGATTTGAACGCCATATCAGTCACGTCTGCATTAATACAACCAAAGACTTGAAGTTTAGGCAAATGTTTGTCGATATCAGTGAAGAAGTCATCCGTTATTAAAGTTTGCGTTCCTTTGACTCCTTTTATCCAAAGATGAGTTAATTGTTTGCATTCCTTCAGTGTTTCACATATCAAAAGAGGTGCAAAAGTATCGGAAGTATCGAAGCATAAACTCAATTGTTTTAATTGTTTGAATGAATTGATTGCTTCCAGAATGTCATACATTACGGATATATTTATTTTATCGATTTTGAGGTGAATTCGCGTCAAAATATGACAATTATATGCTATTCGAGGCAAACAAGCAATTAATGAATCGGTGTTTGAAATACAATCAATCGATAAATGTTTTAGTTTTGAAAGCTCTGTCAATGCATTGAATAAAATGCTTTCTGAATCGCGTCTATTAATAGCCATGTAATCGCTTTGATGTTCTGATATCTGTATACAAACCGATTCCAAACTATTTTTATTTCTTTCAAATAAAATCTCAGCTCTTGTTGTATCAGAACTTGAATATTGAAATGAAATAAATTCTAATTTCTTTAATAATAGAGTATTTTCAACAAAAACTATCGACAGATTCCTTATGTTGGGTAACATTCTTATGTCCAGTTGAGTGACATTAGAACAATTCACGAGTGAATAATTAGGCAAAAAATAGTTCCTTGAATTGATTTCAATCGTCTTCAAAGTTCTTCTATATCTTTCAAATAGTTTTAATGAGAATTGGTTTATATGGGTTCGAACAGCACTTAAATTATTGATATATTTGATAATCACTTCGAAAATCACATCAAAATTTTCACAATTTTTATTCACATAAATAGTATTGATTTTCTGCTGTTTTTTCAATATATTCTCCAAAGAATCAGATTTAATAATTTGCGTATTCTTTACGAATAGATACGAATCGATTATAAGTTTATATTGTTTTTTATGAACACATCGTTTCCACTGTTTAGACACACATTCTGTGCGAAACTTATCACTGAATGTGAGAGAACTTAAAACTAATTCATAAAACTCATCGCCAAAGCGATCGAAAGAGTCTTTACTATAAACTGAAGTCATTTTATTCACAATAATTAAATTAAATTTTAAACAACTTTTGTATTCACAAAGTCTTTGTATATTTTAAAAAATTATTGAACAAAACAAACACAAACTGAATAGACAGACATGAAGTGAGAAAATGGGCGAATATTTTGTAGAACTCATATAACAATCCGTTGATTCCAGACATGCGTTGGACTTAACAGGTGTACCAAGGGGCTATGTGTGCACGCGTTTTCTGATTTACTCTTTTGCAAATTATCACCTAGGACTCACGTATATTATATATAAATTTGTAGCGGCCGATGGCCTTTGTAACGGGTATAAATGGCACATGGTCAAATTAACAATTCTAGCTTTATCAAATTTTGAGCTTCCAGGATTTTAATAACCCTGGCAATGTATATATTTTTTGAATCAGCAAAAGACGTGGAATATAATGGCATATTAATTGTTTTTATTAAAGTATGTTTTTTCACGACTTCGAAATTTTTTGAAGAAAATTCCAAAATCTCGTTGATAATATTATTCAGCTTGATTAGACGATAAAAATGATATATAATTTGTTTGGGTTTGTTTGAGGGTTTTTGTGAAAAATTATATTTAATTTTCTCATAGAATAGGCTGGAAATCCAGGAACCCCCTTAGAGTGGCCATCGGCCGCTACAAATTTAAATATAAAATACACGAGTCCTGGGTGATAATTTGCAAAAGAGTAAATCAGAAAACGTGTATACACACAGCCCCTTGGTACACCTGTTAGTGCCATATTTCACCCCGATCGCGTTTAGGTTTTATATATAAAACCCATTCTAAACCCAAACCGGTTTTAAACTCATGCCGAACATAGCTTTAAAGACTTTCATATTAAGTATTTCACACATTCAGTGAAAATTGCATAAGAATTGTATTGAAGCACATGATTGGTATTCAGCTTAAAATTATCTCATTTTTGATTCAATTATGTCGAGTATATCAGAACAAAATGATCGGTATTTCAGTTGATATTCGATTATTTCAACTAAAATAAGAAAAAAGCGATTTATTGGTTGATTTGTATTTAAATTTAAATTTTATTGATTTTTTAGAAATCAAACCAAAATTTATTAATAATAAACACGATTTTAGCCTAAAATATAGTGACTAACGAATAGACGGTTTGTTTTAGTTTAATAAAACTTTTTAAATGAATTTAAACACTATTTAAGTGTAAAATATTTGTTAAAATCAAAACAAATAATGAAATTCTGGATTAAATCTGCATTTATTCGAAATAATTCTAAATTAAATTCAATCCAAGAGTTCCTACACTTAATACAAATTCTATTAAATCCTTATTTATATTATCGAAACAATTAATAAATAAATTGATTCAAAAAATTGCAGATTTAATCGACACAAACATTGATGAAAACAGAACTCAATATTAATATAATAACTCTTATTGTTATCCAAACAGTTGAACAAAAGCTGAATTCCATTAAATCAAAAAACTATATAAATTTTAATTTAAAGAATATGTGATTTATGTCTAAAAGTTATGAAACAATTCAATTGAGGAATGCTTTGAATGCTTTCGTTAAACAATTTCTTATAATAAGTGAAAAATATTTGTTTTCTTTCGTTTAAAAGATTGTTATTTAAACAGATTTTATAATAAATTCGAAAATCAGTGAAATTAGCGCTTAATCTAAGACTAAATTATTTTAATACGATTTCCATATAATCTAATGGCTGGCACATTGAATACCGCCCGGGCCTCGACGCGAGTCCTCATCATCGCTGTCATAGGCCTCACTACGACCGGCGGCGCCATTACTTCTGTCATTGCTCGGGTCGTAGTCGTGAAGGTCGACCTCTTCCGTGTGCTCGTCCTTGAGGTCGATATCCATGGGCTCGTGTCGTTCCGGAAGTATTTTCTCGAACTCTTTCAGATATTTTTCAGCAATGAAGTGGTTTTCGGGGAATTCGACATTGAATTTGATGTAAAGGTTCCCCTTTTCGAACGGGTTCTTATAGATAGGCATTCCTTCGCCTCTAATGCCTTTCACAGCTCCGGGAACTGATTGAAGACAACAAAAGTTCATTTATATTGTTATCACTGGTAAGCTATGGTATGGTATGTTTGGCACAGTTGGGCACTTACTGAGCACTTCTCCGGGTTTGCTACGAATGAGGATATGCCTGCCGTCCAAGTGCTTCAAAGTGTAGGCGAATCCACACAAGGCTTCCGTCAGAGATATATTCAGCGGTAAATACAAGTCATTTCCGTTGCGCTGAAAGGAGTCGTGAGGTTTCTGCTGAAGAATAATAATCACATCCCCGGCCTCGACGTCCGGCTGTTGGTCTCCCTCTCCCCTGAATGCGATCCTCTGCTCGTCTCTCATCCCTTTGTCGACATTCACTTCTAAAATCTTGGTCTCATTGGTCACACGTTTGCCCCGACATGTATGGCACCGGTCCTTCTCATTGACGATCTCTCCCTGAGAGTTGCAGTCATCGCAAGGCTTCTGCATCTGCTGAAGCATACCCGGCCCTAACTGTCGCAAATGCACTTTCATTCCCATTCCCTTACAGCCAACACATTTGACACGAGAGCCCGGTTTGCCTCCAATGCTGTCAAAGGAATCAATGAATAAATGAGTCGTTGTTTGCTTCGATGCGGTCAGACATTAAGGACATACCCATCACATGCTTTGCAGAGAATATTTCGACTCAATTGGAGTTTAGATACCTTTCCATTATAGAGGTCTTCGAGCGACACCTTTAGCGGGTGTATTGTGTCCTCTCCTCTCTGTCGACCCCGTCTTCGACCGCCGCCTAAACCCAAACCCAATAACAGATTAGAACTCAAACTGACTTCCAATCTATAGAATCAAATCCAAACCCATTCCACCGCCGAATCCGCCCAAACCGCCGAACAGTCCTCCGCCGCCGAAAACATGCGAAAAGATATCTTCGGCCGACGAGAAGCCATCGCTTCCGCCCTCCTGAAGGCCTTTGAGGCCATACCGATCGTAGATCTCCTTCTTCTTGGAATCCGATAAGACTTCGTACGCGAAAGAGATTTCTTTGAACTAACCGTCCATTCAATGGAAATACAGTTAATATTTAAGCAAACAATGGATTCAATGAAACAATGGAACAATGGATGCGAACAAACCTTCTCGGCCTCGGACTCGTCCTGGTTCTTGTCCGGGTGGTAAGTCTTGGCCAGTTTCCGGTATTGCTGTTCACGTGAATCAAAATGAAATCAATTCTAATATATTATAACAAAATCTAAGCAATGGTTGGAAATGGAGTTGCGCTCACTTTCTTGATCTCATTGACCGAAGAATTGCGATTAACTCCTAAAATGTCGTACAGTTTGTTGTCGGCCATTGTCTGGTCGTCTGGTTGTCACCAATTGATTCAAATTATATACAAAATATAAATTGGATTTAAATTTGTTTGAATGGATTGGATGTGCGAACAGCAGAGCAATGGACACAAATGGACGCACGAGTGGATCAAAGAGTGAAAGAGTTAATGAAAGTCAGCCTTTGCTCGACTGTTGAGAAATAGACAATAAATTATTGAATTATTGAATGCAATGAATGACTCGATTGAGGAAACTCTCAGTGAATATGAAAGCCTATGAAAGCAAACCTTTAAGACTGCAATCAATGCCTGAAATTCAATGCGATTCAGATTTGAGCCAAACTCGCGCTACAGATGAGACACCTTTTGGTAGAGAAGAACACAATAGTATTGGCGCTGACTTTGGATTGAGATTCAGATATGAAATGCTTTCATCAAAATACAGAAGTAGTTGATTGCAATTAACGAGTGAACTATTCATATGTTTTGAATTATCCAACAATTCATTTGCTTTTGCGGTCACGCGCTTAGACTTCACAACCCATGGGCTAAAGAGTTGAAATAACTAAACTTGTTAATATTTATACAGCCAGATAATGCGACCAGGCACAACAGTTCCAGTATAGCAGTCGCTCTTTCAAACAAAATTGATCTGCTTTAAAGTCAGGGTCATATTTGGCCAAATAATTGACCAAAGGTTTGTTTCTTATTAAGATTACTGATCAGCTATAAAAAAGAACCATGCACATTGTAATTTGTACTGTACACACATCTAGCAAAGTTATCTAGATTTTCCAATAAACTGGTACAGTTTCTTTTCATTAGTTTTGGCGGCAATTAATTTGAAACGACTATGTATTCAATTGGTATTATTAATACCCATAATGATAGTCACAGCGCGAATCATAACCACAACTGTATTATGTAATCAAATCATAGTTTGTTTCTCTACTCTATTGAAGAATTATATTCACAAAAATCAATTTTTTTGTTTTTTAAAATTAAAAACTAATCTTTTATCAAAAATATTTTCGTATTAAATATTTTTTAATTTAGGATATTATAAGCGAACGATAAAAATATAAAGTGTTCTTAAAAAGTCTGTCCGTCTCTTAACATACTGTAAGTTGTATTGAAGTATTGATTTATCTATTTCTGTACATTCAAAGAGTTGCCAATCATTGTGAGAGACAATAGAATTTCAATACAGACAATGAGACCGATCGGATGAATTTTCAGATCAGGGCCTATGCATAATGCACATCAACCCTGGGTGAGGAGGGTGTCTAGCAAAAGGGGGTATTAGTAGTGCACGTATTCGAAGAGGGGGTGAAATTGTTATAACATAATACACAGATTTAAGACTAGCCCGCAATGATCTATTATACAGTACCAGTATATCGGTGTATCAAGGATGATTTTATTCAATATAATTTTTTAAATGTTTATGATTTTATAATTTGAAGATAAAGGTAGTCACACAAGAAGGTAAACTTCCTTTTATGTAAAGTGAACGCAAGAAAAGTCTACAGGGAGAAATTCTGAAGAGATGGTACGGAATATAAACTAGGCGTAGAAAGTGCGCGAACTGAATGCACCCCAACTCAGAATCAAATATAACAATATATGAATTGTTATATAAAGTGATGATAATATTTACCGGTATATCCAAATAATTAGATACTAATTATCAGATTTTGGTTTTAAATAAGTAGTCTTAGAGTAAGAGTCTATACATTTAATATATTAATACACAAATAACTTTCAAGTATTGGTTTTTGTGTCGATATTAATGTTAATATTTTAATATTAATTAATAATAATTATTATAAAACTGATTCACTTAACCCTAAAAAATTAAGAAAGGAATATGAATTATACTAATAAAAAGTGTGCTTGATAAAAATCACTTGAGCTATATTGAGGTAAATTCAGAGTTTTCAGACCTTTTGGTCGTGGGTGACACTGCTATACTGTATACCAGAGAAAGGCATTGAAAATAACTCATAAAAAAGTTGTTGTTTTTTAAAGTCAACCATTGGTGAGAACTCATTGATAGAAAAATGAATTGTCTCTCAATATAAAGACCAATTCTTTGAATATATCTTCGTTTCCGATCTCTGTCTGGATTTTTCAGCGACACTCGATTTTTGAGTATTTTTTTAAGAGATTTTCCCCCAAATTATTTATAACTAAATATCATATTTTGCTCAGAGATATACGCTTTTTAACTATCGGTATATGATTTTGAATTTGACATATTGTGCGGAACTTTACTCAATACCGATACTAAACTTAGGTATAGTCCGGAAGGTCTAATCAAACTATTAATGATTTCAAAAGCAAGCAATTTCGAGCGTCCATCTAGTTTTGTGAAACATCATCGGATAGTTTATGATTAATAAGAACGTTGCGAATATTCCACTGAATACAACCATGGTAACATTGCTATCATTTTAATGGAATTAAACAACTTGGTCATTAAGAATTTAAGCTTGGTTGGATTAAAGAATATACATATTTTTAAACGAAAACTTGTAAAACACTGAGGGCTTAAATGTCAAAATTATATACTCCCTCAAAAAAGCTGAGTTAAGACTATTTGGAATATCTGTCAATTATTTCAATCTACTCCTGAATACCCTGAATGTGCCGACACATGAGACCAATCTTTGGCGAAGACAAGTGGAAAATGATTATAAAGATATACATAACTGATATGAGTATAGATAGCAATGATTAGAAGTGAGAACTCTTATCAAACCAATGGCAGCACTGGTTATGAAGAAACTTAAAGAACTTGAATCCATAAAAAATGATCTGCACTGATATGTGTGCTCTTATAGCAGAGAGAAGAAGTCAGTGTTAGGGAGAGTGCGATTGGTGTTGGCGTTTGTCTAACGTTTGCCACTTGTTTGCCATTGAGTTCTAGAAATGAATTGCATGTATAGGTAGAGCCGCTATAGTGGCACTAGAGCTGCAGCACTCGTAGTCATACTACGAATCGATGAATTCCAGTCGTGCGGACGTCACCCAAAAGCAGATACAGTGCAACCAATCTGTCGTACAGTACATACAAACTGACGAGTCTTTTGCAATGTTTGCTGTGTTTGCAGCACAAGAGCCACGACTGGCACGCCTTGCCGTTGCAATGGTAATGGAGTAGTAATCATAGATACGACTAAGACTACTGCAGACCAGCTCTGAATAGGACTCGAGTCAGCAGACTCGGACCCAAACCACTATCTATTTCTCTCTCACAGTCTATACAGTAGTAGAAAAACCTATTCTTTTCCTGTCTTTTCTGCTTTCCTTCTCTGAGTGGCGAACGAGTGGTTCGAATGCATTGGACGGATGGCAGAGAGCAATGAAGTAGTGAAGCGTTCAGGCCGTGGATAGACTGCAAAGACAGGGCTCTTACCAATAATTGTTTGCCTGTACTTACAATACTTACAGTAGAGACTGATCTGTATCGTCATTACTACCATAGCTGTCATAACTGATAACCTGTTACTGAATTCAACTAATCTTTCAAACATTTTGTTCCAATAAAACAAAACAATTGATAAATATTTGTCAAAAATTCTAAACTTTTTTTACAAACAATTCTTCAGTTCATAAGAACTTTGATAAGCATTTGAGTATTGGTTAAGAAAGTGGTTGACAATGGCTGGCATTGAGTTGTTGTTGACGAGAGTGGAGACAAATGTACAGCCAATGTGCAGTAGTGTCGCACAGATGCCATCCCTTGCAAGCCTACCATACCTGCCATTCTTCCAGTCGACCCCATTCTTAGACTTGGTTTCTGATTGTGTGTACTCTTAATGAGCACTCGTCAGGACTGGACGACTGGTTCGGTTCATATCTGATATACACAGAGAGAAGAGTCTGTAGTGTAGAGTCTGAATGCCTACCCGTGCCTGCAATCTGCCAGTACTGGCAGTACTTTGCAATCACTTAAGGACCTCCTCCTTCCTCATACACAACGTTAAGGTCTTTAGTTACAGACTGTGCAGACGGAAAGGCAGAGAGTGTACGGCACTTCATGAGGCACTGCAGGTCTGCATGTCTTTGGCTGTTGTGCTCATTGCGCTATCACTGTCAGAGCACTGGTAGGACTGCACTGGTACTGATACCACTGCTATGAATGCTATGCCAGCAATGATCTGCTGCAGCTCTGCACAGCTCCAGCTCTGACACACTCTGCACACCATTTCAACCATTGCATAGCCAACACAGCCATAGTGTGTGTCATACATACAGTGCCACAGACTGTGTGTGTGTTGTGTGAGCGAGAGATAAGCTATTCGTCCGAACGAACCAACCATTCAAACGCACGGTTCGAGTGAAGTGGAGGAACGGTAGAGAAGGAACACAACTCGACTCAACTCAGACTCACTTCAGTCTAAGCAAAGTCACCGCAAAAGCCAGCTATGAGTGCAGACAACGCACACACGACTGTGTAGACTGCGTTGGGTATCTGTGCCACCATTGCTCCATTGCTTGTTTCCGCCATCTCTGCCATCACTGCCACAAAGACATACCACTCATACAGGAGTAGAGGACAGTAGAGGACAGGACTCACAGGAGTGAAGACAAGTAAGACTTGGTTTACACGAATTGTATTTCAATTCAATTCAATATTCAATTGATTTCTTATTTTTCTATTTATTCTCTGTTTTCGTTGTTTGACTCAAATGTCTATTAAATCAAAACTGATTTTGAATACAATTTAATTAAGAATCGATTGATTCGATTAATGGTAATAATTGAGTGACAAATGGTTTCATATATTCATTCAATTAATCTTTAATTTGATTTATAATTAATTAATGTTTTACTGAAACATATTTTGTGTGAATGTCTGCCAAGTATTGGCATTCAATTAATTAGTGTTTAATAATTAAAACCCAAATCCAAACGAGTGATGAAATCGATATGAATTGAGTTCACAATTGAACACAAAATCAATTCGACTCTGAATTACATATCAATGAAAGCGATCTTATGGTATGTGTACTCAAATGCAATGCAATCAGCAGTAGTCACAAGACGTGGGCACAGATAGGTCTGTCAGTCCGTCTGTGTTGGCACTACTGTTCCGCACATTTTCCGCTTATTTCCACTCGTTTTCCAGTTATCGTCCGATCGTTTGAGCGCTTCTAAAGCACTCACTCATACGAACAGACATACAGACAGTGACTCTTAGTTTCTGAGCATTTGGTCATTAAATGGCGTCAAAGCAGAGCTCAGTTGGGTTTTGCCATTTCTGGACCGAATGAGTCGGCACTCCTCTGTCGCTTGCATTCCGCGCAGCCTTTCGTACTTCAGATCTATTAATCTGAAGCCAAAGCCAACGCAAAGAGGTTTCGATATAATAGCCGTTCCTTCCAATTGCTCAGACAGACTCAGATAGGGCTGGTATGGGCAGGGATGGCATTTAGCTTTCAGTCTATTCTAACTCTTATATCGTTACTGTATTCCTATGACCTCTTCTGCTGCAGCCCTAGACCTCCAGCTCATCTTCCTCTCTGTCCTGCCTGTCGGCCATTTTAGAGCCCATGTCCTATAGAGTGGATGGTGTCCTTGATTTGTATCTTTGCATATGAAGTGGAGTGACAGCAAAGCATTGCTCTGTACGTACGTATGTGTTATGGCATCTCTGCCTGCATTGTCTCAGTCATGTCGTAGTAGTATTGATAGCAGTAATACCAGTGCTGATCGCTCAGTAACAGCAATGAGAACAACACATTCCAGTTATCTCGTACTCAATGTCTGCCAGTGTGTACTCCAATACTACGCCAATCATAGTCTGGTGTTTTGGCCGAATGCCTACGACTGCGTTACCATTATTGCCATTATTGCCATTCAGTATGTTATCAATGAATGGGTGTTCCGCTCATTGCGTTGTCAGACAGACATCGCATCCTATATCACAACTCTATTACTTTGTATCGCATTCTCTATTCTATTATCTCTTCTCTTATTATAACTTATAATACAATAATTGCATTCAAGCCATCATTCAGTCAGTTATTCAATCATTTATGCAATCAATTAATGCACGAGTTTTTCCATATTTCCAAAACTGTTTCCATTTATTTGATTAGAGCACGAGATCTGTGGGTCTGTTGTCTATTGATATTGAATGCCATAAAGATTTTTAAAGATATTTTTAGACAATTTTTATTTATTTTCTGATTATTCTTATTATGATTTTGTTTCAGATTTATGTCGATTTCGTTCGTATGAATCGAATCTTGATTTCGGTAATGATTTTCACAAATATTTGCTTTGATTTCAGTTTATGTTATATTTGACGCATAATTATCGACATCTTTAGCATGAATTAGACCAATACTAATGGCTCGAATACCACCCGTAAGAATGTCCTACCCGTGTAATGAATGCAGTTTCGAAGCTCAGAGTGCGCGCCAGTTGTCGCGACACAAGGCTGTGACACACGTGGAGAACGCCCTGAAGTGTGTTCTCTGTCCGTTCGTTACGGTTGGTCTCAGATCTCATACGATATACGAATCGATTCATTCGAATCGTTTAATCAGATCTCTATCTAATGGTTTCATTCGCATAACAGGCCTATCAAACAAATCTTCTTCGGCACCGAAGAGAAGTTCACGGAATCTGTGGATCCAAAGGTGTGTCCATTGATTGCAAACCAATGAATGAAATAATTGTTTAACCGTTTTATGCAATGGTTTCTACTCTTCAGGCAATAAGAGCTGCAAATTCTGTGGATTCCTCTCAGAAGACAACGAGACTCTGATTCGACATCAGTTGGAAGTACATCGAGATATCCTGAAGTCAGCTCAGGTCAAGTTCGCTAAGGAACTGGTCTCTGCCGGCGGTGAAGAGACTGCCGGTGCGGGCAGTGCTTACGCTTCGAAATACGAACAAAGATATGAATTAAACGAAAGATTACAACAAAACGAAGTCGAGTCCAACGCAAGCCATCGGACACAAGAGGAAGAAGACAATGACGACGAGGACGACGACAAGAACTTCTGGAAAGAGGGCTTTATGGACGACACGCCCAACCTCTTCATGAACTTGGCTTCACTCCAACAGAGCGCTAGAGAACAGTCGGAAGCGAACAATTGGTACTCCTCTTCCGGACAGCCGTCTCCGCCCTCACACGAGAACTCTATCAGTGACTTCGTGTCTTCGCGGGCCAGTACGCCCAAGGGTTCGCTCAGAAAGATGCCGATCCCCGCCAGCAATGGCACTGACGACCTGCCGGCCACTCGTATTCGCCGGCAATACACGTGCAATGACTGCGGTTTCAGAACAATAAACCCGAGAGAGTTCCTATACCACCGGCGCGACGAGCACGGGCAGAGACTCAAGATAGTCGAGTGCCCGTACTGTGTGTACGCGTGTCAGTACGTCCAGAAACTGCAGAGACATCTACTTCTGGTGCATAAGTTGGAGACATCGATGACTCCTCCGCCGGAAGTCTCACAAACGCCGACGAAATCCAAATCGAAATCGATTTCAAAGCAAAACAAATCTCAAACTTCGCCTCAAAACGAAATGCCAGAGCTTTCGACCAATCCTTCGAGTGTTACTCAGCAGCCGAACATTGTGCCCAAAATCCGGGTCAAACTGCCGACTCTGACCTCACCAGCAATGGTGACCACTGCAGAGGTGAGTCATCCGATTCCTCCGCCACCGAAAGCAAAGTTTGTTTCGACGCAGAAGTCGTTTACAGACCAGAAGAGACGAATCGCTCTTCAAAGACAGATCTCTGCGAATCAGAAGCGACTGAACGAGAAGTCGATTTTCGCCAAGAAATACCACAAATGCCAGACCTGTGGGTATATGACTAATGTTCAGTATCTGTTCAAAAAGCACATGAAATACCATTCGGCGCCGAAGATCAAGTGCGAAATGTGTGACTTCGAGAGCCCCTACTCTTGGAATGTGGACAGACATGTGAGAAGTCATTTCTCGAACGGACTCTTCAAATGCACGAAATGTAGCTTTGCCTGCGATAAGAAACAGGGTATGTGTGCTCCTCTGCTCCCTTTCCCTCTCTCTACAGTACTCGTATACCAAATGGGTCTTACAGTCAATTATAAGTGCAAACAGTTTACAACTTTGAGCTCTATTTCGACTGAAAGTGTTTCAGTGATCAGTTGGTTCGGATCCTATTTGGTAGTGGTGTTCAAAGAGGGTTAGACTCAAAATACACCCTGAGCTCCAAACCCAGTAGCCTTTGCCGATGATTTTTTGATATTGCCTATTAGTTGACCAAAAGTTTGGCCAAACCCTCTATTTGGGAAAATATTTTCAAAATGCCCGGGTGCAATCTGCACATCCCTACGAGCAGTTAAAATATAATAACTTTTAAACTTTTTTTGAATGAAAACGTATTTCACTTTCACTCCATTTGTCGTCAAATAGTTGTTAAGCAAAAGTCGAACCTTTGAGGCCTTGTATTAATTGGGAGTCAATGCGATATTTGTGCTCAAAAACCACTACTAATTCTGATTAGTTTTATTGCATTAAAAATATTATCAATCGATTGAATGCAATAATTATTTCTATTTTCAAACTCCAATCCCTTTACAGCCCTAACCGTCCACATGACTCAACACCATCGCGACAGAAGTGGTGAACAACAACCACAACAAACACCTGATTCCAACCCAACTGATCCGAATGCACCGGAAGATAATGGGGAACAAGGAATGAATGAGAACGACACCGAAGATATTGAGGGAAATGGCGAATCACTCGCACACCTGTTCACTCAAAGCCTTCAAGAAGGCTCTCCCCGACCGCAACCAATGAGCGCGAGTCGGGCGCCGACCACTTTTGTGCGCCAAATGGACGGGAAAATAGTGGCCAAACAGGGAGTCCTGAAAAAGTGCAAATACTGTTCCTTCCAAACGGACACTTTCGCCAAACTCCAGAAGCACGAGAGCGCATACCATCCCGAGAAGAAGTTCCAGTGCCCGCTCTGTGAGATCAAATTCGAAAACTTGGTTTGGCTTCAGCGACACCTGACTCATATGCATCAGGAGGACACTCAGGCCAACAATATAGTGACAATTCTGGAACAATTGAATCCAAAACGTAAGCGAAATAAACCGATTCCTTCGACTTCGACCCCAATCTCACAAAACATTCCGGAATTGTTGGAAAAAGTGTCGGCAAAACAGCCAAACCTTACGGCAAATGCATTGAAGAGAAAACAACCGGTCGTTGACAAGAGTTCGACCCAATGCCAGGTTTGCGGGTATGGTATCAGACCTTACGCTCAATCATATGATTTATTGATTCAGTTCTTATTGTTTGTCTCAAATCCGGTCAGATATCAGACGCGTTGGATCTCTGAACTCGAAAAGCATATGAGAGTCCACACAAAGGAACGGCCCTTTGCCTGTCCTTACTGTTCATTCAAAAGCAAATGGAAGGGCGATCTGAACCGACACATTCAGAAATATCACAGTCGACTACCAATGCCTGACTTGAATCTAATGGAACAACAGATTCAGTGCCAGTCAGACGCCTCTCAACCCCTGACCGACAGCTCAATGGAATGGACGCCGCAATCGATTCCTCAGGAGATGAGCGCTGATTACGATAACGACGCGTCGATACTGTCCGGTGAAGTCGATTACGAAGACTACGACGAAAACCTGGATGACATCAAAATGGACGACAAACCCCTTCCCGATGACTACGAAGAGAGACCTCTAGTGTTCGATGACTTATCCGATGATAACGAAGACATCGATAACGAGAACATTACCGGCGCTGATGTGGTCGAAGACGACAACGAAAATGAACTGCAAATCGATTTCGACGAAAGAGAACTCGCGATCGGAAACGACAATAACGACAACGCGAGTCATTCCGAGTCACCCAACGGAACGACAACCAAATCGGGGAAAGTGAAAATGTACCGGTGCTCGTACTGCGACTTCACCTGCAGTACTGCCAGTCGTTTTCACGTGCATTTCGTTCAGCACTTGAATACAAAGCCTTTCCAATGCTCAGTGTGCGGACACCGATCCAATTGGGAATGGGATGTGACCAAGCACATTAAGATGAAGTCCCAGAGAGACCCCAAACACGTGAACGCAAAGGCAATGCTTGTGCACGAGTCGGGGAAACGGGACTATTCGAAGTACAACCGGTATGTGGTTTGGGTCGACCAGAAGGACGCCATCGCCAACAACACCAGTAATCCGAAGATCGACTTCAGAGCCAAAAGAGCGCGTTTGGAGACAAACGATGGCAACGAATGCGAAGACAATGAAGTGAACCAAACGAATGACGCGGACTATGAAGAAGAGAGCTATAACTGTGCGGACCCGGAGAGCATTGTTATCACTCCAGACATCTGTTTTGAGGTTCAGGGAGAGGAGGACTCGACTGGTGCTAACGTCGAGTACAACCAGGGCTTCAACCCTTCACTTCAACCTAACGTTCCGTACAATTCGAGCACACCTTCAGCTCCGGAAGACTTAAAACTTCTTCAATGCTTTTACTGTGAGTTTAAGCACAAAGAAAGCAAAGTAATGGTCAGTCACCTGAGCAGTCACGCCGGTGTCAAACCCTACCGATGCCGGCGCTGTGGCTTCGACTCCAATTGGAGAGAAGTAGTTGTACGCCATTGTGTGGCCAGACATCAAAGCAACTCAGAAGACGTGGAACAGCGGTTCCGATGCACTGTCAATAAATCGATTTGTAAGATAGTCGACGACAACATCGCACCCAAGACGTTGAGCACTGCCGGTGCCTCTCATCTGCCCAGTGCTGTCCAGGCTTTCCAGGAATCGCATCAAAGCGTACGCATAAGTGGATTCAAAGGAAGCTTTGTTTGCGATTTGTGTCCCTTCAGAGCGGAAAAGGCGTTTCACATGGATTTCCACGTCAAACGACATCAACCCTCGAGCGGACCCTTCAAGTGCCCGCACTGTCCCTATTGGGTGAGTCTTTGGGCACTATATCTGTTTTTCTGAATGACATTTGAAACCGAATTCAATATTCGCTGTATATTCAGGTGAACGCAAAGAAGTCATTAGTGAAGCACATGCTTCTGCACGCGGACGACAGGGCGGCCACCGATGCCAATGAGAGTAACTCTCAGAATGCGAGCCCTGGGATGGGTTCGTCAGGTTTTAATGTAAACGACAATGAAATGGACGACGAAATGAATGACGAAAATGAAAGCGAAAACGAATTAGTCATATATGAGAGCGAAGAGAGCGGACAACAGACGGGTCACCACAACCAGAGACAGAGTGCGAATCTGCCGGCGCGACAGTCGGCCAGTGTTAGCAAAAACAAATGTGATAAATGTCCGTTCATTGCGGGCACCAAAACCCAACTCCTGTACCACAAGCAGTTCCATCGGCCCAATAGGAACGCCTCCTATACCTGCACTCTATGTACTTATTCGGTCAGTTATCTACACCTTCTGAACCAACACATGAAAGTCCATTACCAGAGTTCGGCTGACTTCCAGTCGCCCATCAATTACAATGAGTTTCCTCCGGAAGAGGACTCACAGATGGAAGAGTCGGACGAAAGGGACGAATCGGACATTCCGTTCACTTGGGTTCAGATCGGAAACAATAAACGAAAGCTCTTTCAGTGCCGGTTCTGCCCGACCACATCCAAGCGGAGAACCTATATCTATGTTCACGAAAGACTTCATACGCAGAACACGAATGAGAACTTCCAGTGCAGTCAATGCCAATTCTCGACCCGAGACTCGACTCAGTTCTTGACTCATCTGAACGAACATAAAGTCGATTCAAACAGTGATAGAGAACAGACGGAAGAGATTCGCACCGAAACCAATCAGAATAACACGACTGCGCCGTCCGTTTCGGTTATTGACGTCAATAACATTAGACACGGAAGTAGACGAATGTTCTCTTATGTCTGCCCCGGTATGTATGCACTCGAATGCTTCGAATTGAGTCTCGTTTTCTATTATATTATACAATGCTTTGACTAATACTGTGTCTCCGCACCGGTAGACTGTCCGGCGGCATTCAAAAGTCCGGGTGATTTAAGAATCCACTCGGCCTTTCACGGCGCACAACACCCACATTCCTGTCCTTATTGTAACTATAGGTAAGTCTTAGCTAACTGTCCGATAATTTATTGGATAACTGACTGAATATTGTCTATTGATTTAGAGCTAAGAATAAGCCCCAGCTCTGTAAGCACCTGTACGTTCATACGGCTGAATACATCGCCAAAAGAGCCAATTCATATCCGGACGGAACTAAGCTTCTGATCGGCGATGCAGTCGATCACATGAAACGGGATTTGAAATCTCCGCTCAAAGACAGTCCAAACGACGACAAGAGAGACCATTCCATAGCATTCCAGAGCCCATCGACGGCCACTTCTTTGCTCAAAAAGACTGACTCAAACTCGGCCTTCAGATCGGAAACCACAGGGCAGTGGTCGCCTCCCACTCCTCCCTGGGCTGCCATTGCCAAAGAAGTGAATGGCGGGCAACTGCCCCGAAGGGCCGCACTCTTCCCGACCGGCACTCGAACTACGAGAGAACAAATGATTTTACTGGAAATGACTGAATCGAACGCTTATTTGGATAAAATCAGGACCGGAGCCAAACACCGGTTCATCTATCGGTGCTCTCACTGCCCGGCAGTGTTCATGAAAGTGAATACATTGACATTTCACGTCTCAATGCATGGAAGCGATACACAGAACAAGTGCCGACTTTGCAGTTACAGCTCTGTCTCCATCGACAACCTTCTGGTGCACAAGCAGTTACACAATTACCAGTCATACGCCTCAGTGTCTCATTCGGTGTACAATCATCGCTGCACTCGATGTCCGGCCGCCTTCTCCAAGAAGTCACGACTCGAAACACATGTGACTCTTCACGGCTCCGACGCTAAGTGGAAGTGCGATCAATGCGATTATGCAGTTCTATATGCGGCCACTCTTGTCAAGCACAGGGCCTGCCATCAAATGAATCCGAACTTTAAGACATTAGTGGCCGATAATGAGGACAATCAGTTGGAAAAGTCTGAAGTGAAGGAAATGACTGCAACTCTGGTCTCCAACTCAACCAATGCTAACGATTCCGACAAAAAGTGTTCGATAGGGTCACCCAAATCAGCAGTAGTTCCCAGTTCTTCGGCTTCTGTTGGAAATACTGATCCGAAAGATGCGGACAAAACGGATGAGAAAGTGCTCTATTGTTGCGATCGCTGTCCATACGTCCACAACCGAAGAGACGCCGTTCAGAGTCATCTCAAACGACACGACCAACAGATCCGTAACGTTCGCGACGGAAAGCAGTGCCCGTATTGTGACTACACGTGTCTTCAGCCCTCGTATCTGAGAGATCACATTCAGTGGCACTTTGAGCCGACACACGACCGAAAGCCGACGCTCTTTACGTATTTCAATGACATTGAGATCTGGAGATTAGAAACACTCGGAAGCGATGAATGCGATGACACAGAAGACAAAGAAGAGAAGGAATCGAAAGTCAACGACAAAGAGCTTCTGTTCAGAGATCTCGGAATCAATCACGAGATCAGACAGCGATTTGAACCGCAAGAAGAGGACGAAGAGCTCTACGAACTGTATAACTGTCTCGAAAGCACTTACTCGGAGAGCGAGTATGAAGAGGACGAACCGCCGACCGGCGACCCCAGTAGTGATGGCCAGCAGTTGTCTTAGGATTTGATTATTATTACTATTCGTTTGTTTTGTTTCGATTCATAAGAAATGATTTCTATTATTGATATTAAATATAATTATATATAAAACACAAAAATAACTTATATATAGGAAACACACAAAACAAGAGTTGTTTTTATGTATAAAACAAAAACCGATTTATTTAAGAGAGAAATCGAAAGATTTTACGAAAAGATTTCACAAATTATTTATTCGTTTCAATAATTGTTAGACTTTTTCTCATTATTTTTGCGCAGATTTTTGATACGATATGCAAAAGACAATACATTTTTCTTTAATTATTATTAAATCTGTTCTCTTATACACAAATTGATGCCTATATTCAGAGTTCCTCTAATTATAGATTAAATTATATTATATTTCGTAATAATTATTAATTGTTTGTTAAGAACTAGTCTTTTATTTTCTATCTTTTAGTTCTCTAAAACACCGGATATTATAATAAAAACTTTTCTATCGATTAGTAATTATTTTTGTTTAACTATTTTTGCTCTAATTTTTGTCTCATTTTTTCAAACTTTGTTTTTGCCTTAATTTCAAAAATGAAAATAAATTGTTTGGTTTTGAACTTCTTGTATATCTTTTGTTTGTTTTTATCTTGAATTTTGAAATTCAGGTAATTATGAATTGTTTTTATTTTAAAACTTTTGTTTCAAATATTAATCGTTTTTTACTAATGGTTTGTAAAAAAAATCTGTCATTTCTTATACTCGACTAATAATAATAATAATAACTATTATTATGTCTTAACTCATGTCAAGCGTTAAGCAATGAAAACGTGATTTCTTTTGTCCATAATATAAATGATTTTAAAATTCACAAAATGTGTAGTCGTTTTCATAATTTTGGATCAGTTTATTTGAGTCAACCACTCCTATAGATGAAGTGCACTTCGCTTGGACCAAACAGGACTCAGGCTTAACCCCTAGTTGCATGCACACTAATCTACACTAATCTGGGTCGTCCCTCTATTTTTGCCTATTTTTAATTGCAGATCATATTAAGCTTGACTTCAATATTCAGTTAAACGAAGATATATTTTGAGTGAAATATTGAGTTTCAGTGAATTTAATCAAAACCTTATCTCTTATTAAAGAGTATTTAATATTTTGAGTGACAACTGAACTGATATTATATAATATAATATAATTATAAAACTGTTAAATAAATAAAATATTTAATCGCATCGAATGAGTGGCACAGATATGGATCACGAGTTTATAAGTCCGCGAATATCTTCACAATTTGTGGTCAATTCAGCCAAAAATGTTTGGATCAAAGAAGAAGGTTTAGAGGCATTGGCTCTAATGGTTGGTAACTATGCTTTAATTGTCTGAAAATATGCTTTTATTGTCAAATAATTGAATTATAAGTTATTAATTAGTTTTATATTTAATGATTGAAAGCTAATAATGAATGAATGGATTGTATGAACAGTTGAATAGAGAGCTAAACAGGAAATCGTATGACATATCCGTTTGGAAAGAACATAGACTACACCCGAAAGTGGCCGACAAGAGAGCAATTGATTGGATATTTGTTGTCGATTCCCTCAACTTCTCCTTTTGGACCAATTCTGGAGAAGAATTCTCTATAAATAACTATACGGGCTATTGGGCTCTCTGTGCAGCTATTAATAGAGCCCTAGAGAATGGCATTCCTATAACAGACCCAAAATTCTACGCAAATATAAGCGAAGATGAGTTCAAACAAATATTTTTGTCGGACAACGGAATAGAAATCCCTTTACTTCAGAGAAGACTAGAAGTGCTGAGAGAGTCGGGACGAGTCCTGATTCAGGTTTCTCTATAGATATGATTTGCAGCCAATCCTTATCTCTCATAAACTCATTATTAATACTTGTTTTGAAATGTTTACAGAAATTTAGCGCAAGTTTTGTTAATTGTGTCGAACGAAGTCATTCAAATGCATTGACTCTTTTGAAGCTAATTGTCAACAATTTCTCCTCATTTCGTGACCAAACCGTTTACAGAGGACAGAGAGGTTTGCCTTGAAATGAATTGCAGTGAAAACAAACGAAAAATATTTATTTAACAAAACTATTGAATCTTTTCTTTTCTAAAAATAGTCTCGTTTTACAAAAGGGCTCAGATTCTGATTGCGGATATTTGGGCCTGTTTTGAGGCACAGGGATTCGGCTCATTCACAGACATCGATGAGCTGACAATGTTTGCCGATTACAGGTATGTCTTAAATATTAGAAACATTTGGCTAATATTAATTGCGCTCTGGCTCTGCCCTCAGAGTACCCCAGGTCTTGTCCTATTTCAATGCAATCGAATATTCAGAAGAACTGAAAAGTTTATTAAAAGACGAAAAGCATTCGTTGAAAAGTGGAGACGAATTAGAAGTAGAAATAAGAGCCGTCTCTGTAGTGGCCGTCGAAAGGATTAGACACAGACTTAAGGCTATGAATAATCGTTCCATAAATTCAATAATAATTGACTTCTTTTTATGGGATTATAGGCGAGAGAATAGTCGCCAAATCGAGGAAAAGACTCCTTTCCATAGAGTCCGAGATATTTACTACTAAAACGTTTTACACATTTTATGGATTAAATCAAATGCAAACAAAAATTGAAGTAAAGCTCAATTTTTTATTTCAATTAATCTTTATCTCAAATATAAGTTTATAATAATTATTAATAAGAGTTATATTTAAACAAAAATTTAGTCTAAAATATGTTTAATGTTCTGAATGAGTGCCAGTGCTCATACTGTAAGAGTCATACCGTTCCTAATAAAGCAATTATGCGCTCTATTATGTATTTATATTAGAAGTTCAATAATAATAATAATTATTATTAATATTTAATAAATTATTTCAGTTTTAATCGAGAGTTCACTTTACAGGTTAGGACAGAATCACTTCAATAGCTGTAAACATCAGTTAAAATATATTTGTTTTTATAAATTAAGTAAATATTCATTCATTCGATTCGTTTCTCATTTCATTTGAAGGCGTTTTCGACGAATCAATGCTTAAAAACCTTACATTCAATTCAAACCAAATATTTGTCTTAATTTATAAGCATTTATTGGCTTTTCAGTGCCTTTCCACTGTCAAGGCATGTCTCGGGCGGAAAACTAACCGTTGCTTCATTGGCCTTCATATCGAGGTTCGGCAGTAAATGTTCGTCCAGTAGTGGATCTAAACAACAAAAGGCATTCAATAATAGATTTTAAATAAGAGTAACTCAAATATAAATGTTTTTATTGTATTCGAGAAAATAGGTTCAAAAAAACGACAATTAATTTGAATTCAAATGACATTAAGTGCACAACAAATATAAAGATCGATAAATTGGTCCGAATTTGTATAATTGGGACAAAAATAATATTTAATAAAATACGAAAACATTATTCGTATCGATAATTGATTTGAAAGTTAATAAAGAAATCAATTAATCAAATAAGAGCCCAAATGTGGTTCAATACCTCTGGAGTTGTCATTGGCTGTGATCTCATCCAAATCCAAGTCATCGAACAAAGCGTTTGTGTTATTCGGATTGAATTGAATGATTTCGTTACCCATTATCTCATTGTTTCGCATTGAGTTGGCATTGTTTGCACTCATAGGGTAACTATTCTGACTGTTGTCGTCCATCGCAAACAACTATAACATTAAATGCAATTAAAATGTATTCAAAATCAATCTTAAGGTCAAAACTCTGACAAATATAATGCGATTAAACGAAATAGAAATCACTTATAAATAATGTTTTAATCGTTGGATATATTGATAATTAATTCATAAATCGATAATCAATTTGTTCAGAGAATGTATGGACAGCTCTCATATCAAACCTGTTTGAGCCAAATATTGTCTGTGAGTAGACCTGAATCAGTCCTTACCCCCAAAAGAGTGGATGTGTCGATATTAATGCCGGAGCTGAGCTGGTCGTGAAGCCAATCCAATTCAGCTTCGATGCCGTCCACGTGATCGTTGAAAGAGCTATCCGTATGAGAGAAGTGAAGATTGAATTCAAAAATTGAAATCAATTCCAAACCAATGAGTGATTCAATCAAAAAGATGGCAAACCTTGGGGTCAACTGATTCCTCATTTGGTCGTTGTTTTGGTTCGAAATAACCAAATCTTTTATATTATTTTTATTCAGTTTTTGATCGCAATTGTTGTTCTGTTTCAGTATTGATGGCGAACCGGGAGGTGTGTTCAGTGATGTGCGCAAAAGATGGTCAATATCTGTGGCCTCATTACTGGCCGACACATCGATCGATTCGTTGCACTCATTGGCTACTAAACCGAGTTCTTTAATGGTTTGCTGCAACGGATCCAAAATATTTAATGAATGGATGGGTTTTGTGGAGTCGATCAACAGTTGATCATTGGATGAGTTTGTGGCCAATGAGTTAACTTCGGGTACCAATACTTGAGGGTTAGGACTCATTTCACCCAAAGTCGAATTTGTGGTAACTATCGGCGAATTGTTGCCGATTATAGGCTCTTCGAGATCGTCGTCAGTTATGTCATGGATTATAGGGCCGTTCGAACGGGCAGTGCCCGGACTGTACTCTTCACTGAATTCAGTATCCCTTTTCATGTATTTGTTTCGTATGTTTTCGCGACTCTCTTCCGAGTCGTCGATCATTAACTGTGCCTTACGTTTGATTCCCATTAGTCCGCGATTTTGTACCAAAGATACCAAGAATTGGATCAGTTTTTCGACGATCTGTTGCTGTTTGTGGTGCTTCTGACGCAGAATCGCCACTTCCCGCCAGAGCGCCTCATTCTCCCTCTGCATATTCGTCAACAGGCTGTCCACCGATTCCTGTTTGCCTTTCATGCACTCTATGTCCTGCAATATGTCGGACATGTCTTCTTGTTTGAGAAGACCAGTGGCGGCCCCACTGACCCCACTCTTACTCATTGGCATCGGTTGTGATATCTTATTAAGAGTTATGAAAAGTATTTTAATTTTAGTCCACAAAGAGATGACACGAACTCATTGAAACTATAGGGGGCGTCAATGGCATTGTGTACTCTATAGTGCACAGCCATTGTCGTCCTCTATTGGGAGTTCGTGTGTTTCGGATCAAATCCTTTTACGATTTAATTTCAAAATACATTGAATTAACAAAAAAATAAGTAATAAATAAAAAATAAAAACTTATAATACTTTTAAAGAAACCTTTCTTTTAATGAATTCCAAATCATATTCTCTTCCCTTTACGAAGAACTGATTGAAGAACTCGATGTCATCCCTCTCCGATCGAAGGCCACTGTTCTCTATGTTCGACACTTTACGAAAACCGTCTGAATTGAGAAGAAATAGAAATTGTATTCAAAAAAGAGTAATATATTTAATAATAATTCATTCAAACGTCTAATGTCTTACACATATTGAGTTGTCTGATAAAAGAGGCCATATTTGAGTGCTTAAAGTACATGGGTAACAGTTCTTTGGCAAACTTCGATTGGTCGTGGATTATAAAACTGCGGCCGTTCTGTCGGATCAGCAAAATGTATAAATATATGTAAAAAAACCAAAAGCTTTTGAATTATTAATAATTGAATATTAAAACTAAACGATTGTCCGAATGTGCTTACAGGCCAGTCAGGCCCACCAGCACTTTCAAGTACGAGGGGGTAAGTAATTGACCCTTAAATAGGGTATGAATTAAGAGCCAAATGATTTCAACATTTGTTTGCTAATAAGGGCCTAATAACGACTGCAGATATATATAAAATGTCATCTCATTTAAGTATCACTAACTGATTGTCGATTTCAATAATCAATTCAATCGGTCTGTCTATGCGTTCCCATTCAACTCAGACAATGGGTCTTCAAAATCATTTCACTCTGATTGGGCTTTTGAAGAGTTTGTTATAAAAAATAGCGAAGAATAGCAACGAAAGAATAAATCTATTCTTTAATACTTTAAGAATAATTAAAAAGAATCAAGATGCTATCATTTTATCGGTTTATTCGTTGAATAAATAGATTTTAGAGCTTAAACACAAATATATATCAAAATAAGTGATTTATTGAATTCATGTGATTCCGAGAATTTCTAAAAAATATTATATTATATTAATATTATTCAATTAATTGTTCGGTATTTATAGACTGTATTTGCAATTGATTTAAAAGCAAATACAATGCAATATACGGTAATTGACACACAATAGCCATAATATTCATTAATCTTTGTTTGCGAACGCATTTCATATAATAATTATATTTTATCACAAAATGATTGCATTTAAACATATTTTAATTGCAATAAAACAATTCATGCATTTGTTTGCATAGAATTATATGACATATATTCGGGTCAAATACGCTTTTCTAATCATCTCTAAAGAATTGTTTTAAAAAATTTGAAAATATTTTTGAAATTCTATTAAAATTTGAATGATTTTGATTAAAAGTTTCGATTATTTCATGTATTAGTCGTTTAGCGTCAATTTCAACTTTTCTTCCTCCCTGGCCGGGCCTGACTTAAGGTAAGGGAAAACTCAATTCTGATTGTTTGCACAATAGTTCTAAAGGTCTGAATACTGGTCTGACATATAATTTGTTAGAATATTCTGAGAATAATATTTGATTAGAATTTTAAAAATGCTCTTAACCTGAGTAACAAAATAACATAATGTTTGCTATATATTGGATGGAAATAGCGTTGCAAATCATCAAATTTAATACTCGATAGAAAATTTATAATAATAAAGAGCAAATATTTCACCCTCATTATATTAATTGATATCTAGCTCAGGGAGGGAAAATAGTTTTAAAAAGAAAATTGAAATTTATGCTCAACGCATAAAAGGTTCTTAACTCAAGATCACTCATATCCTGAGGATATATGTGTAAATACATTTTTTGATGAACTTGATGCCCCTGGTGCACATAATACACATTTAACCTATGAGCTATGTACACTCTCTAGCACTGAACCAAAAATTACACTATCAATAATGTTGGTGTAAGATATGCATATCTTACGTCACAATACACTGCTCATTAGAAGTCATTTCTATACTAATTATCAGAGCCTGGAATCTGTGGCCGCAGAACACTTTTTCAGTCCGATGACTAAAGGGGAGTTAAGCTCGTGAAATGAACGTCTCATAACTGCTTTAAAATTTAAGGGCAGAACCGGTTTTTTCAGATCTATCTTAAGTCCCCTTTGGATCAAGCTTAAGTAATCAGACTGATAAAGTGTTCTGCGGCCACAGATTCCAGGCTCTGCTAATTATATTATTCGCACTCAAACCTCATTTTCATTAGTCATGTCTCATTCGCAATCTCATTTGTTGCTTTCTATGAATAGAATTTTACTCACAATTGATATGTAGAGGAGGCTGATCTTCAATATCAATTTAATCTTGTTCAAGTTACTCTTAATAGTGATAGAAATGAAGCTAAACTAGATATGATGTGCGTAAGTGGGTTTATCTGGGTGCTTTAAGTTAAATGCTATGAATGTGAAAAAATAGCCTTTAACTGGAAGCAAACACATATTTTCACCCAGATAAACCCACTCAGAGCTAGTTTAGCTTCATTTCTAACACTATTAAGAGTAATTTGAGCAAGATTGAATTGATTTTTGGAGATCTGCCCCTTTACATATCAATTGTCAGATTAATAATGAAAGCACTCAATATACTGTCACTCCTGGGCACTACTGGCCTATACAGAAAATAAGTAAACTGGAGCTGGATACTGTTCTCATTCGGAAAAATCATCTCAAGTTCTTTTATACTAATCCGAGTACTGAATGTCACTTCAGATGAGATAATATGAAAAATCATTTACATTTTCAATACCCGGTAGAAAAATAGATTTTTCAACTCTAGACAGAAATGATTATTGGATACGAGATTGCATGGAATCGATAGTCAATTATTCTACAAATGATTGGTTTGGAATCCAAACAATTTGATATCCATTACTGATATATACAGTATTAATACGGCTATAGTTTGCAAACAAATCATTCGAAAAAAAGTTTAGAATAATATTACAAATAAGTCAACGAATTATAAATAATTTCAGGAATTTTAGAAGAAATGGATTTTAGAGTGACTTTAGATGTGATTATTAAACAAATAATTAACAGATATTATTAATTATATGTATTGGAAATCAACACTAATTGCATTAATAACAATAACAATAAAAATCTGAAATTCCTTTCCATACAAATGCATATACTTTTGGATTTCATGTAAAGCTCGAGTGAAGTGAACAAAGAAAGTGAACCGAAAATAACAGAGAATTTAATTTTCATAAATACTGTTAACTCAATTGAAATGGTCTTTAAAATATATGAATCATTAAAAATGCATTAAATATTGAGAAATACAAAATTCGTTGAAAATATCTGCAAAATTGTCCGTAAATTAAATGAGTTGTATATGAAAATGAAAAGCAATCTATCAATCAATGAATCAATTATTATCGAAACAACAATTCTGTATATTTTGAATCGTTTTAATTGATGTGAACCAAACAAATAGATTCGTATAATAAGAATTAATTGCTTCAGAAATATTGTTTTGCAAAAGTTAACTACTTTTTAAACGATAGGGTCATTTCAATTATGTAAGGTTCCATATATTGAAAAAGCATCATCATCAAATTAGCAGTTTTTGAAAATCAACAGCTTTGCAGTGACGACGATAATGACCAGCAATGGTAGGAATGGTAGCAATCATTTTTACAAATTCATAGGTCAAGTGCGGCTCAAATGAATTTTGTAATTTGTCTTCAGTTTAATCGATAGAATAATAGAATATTTTATATAAAACTGGAGTCAAATGTGGATAAAGTGATCAATGAGTTTGTGTTCACACGTCTGTCTGTCTATACGTTTACAATAATATTGTGCACTCATTCACATGTTTTCAATCCAATCATTAATGAATTATTGCATAAATTCAAAAACGAATTACAAAATTATTTCCGCAAAAACAAAGTTAAATGAAATTGAAATCTGAATGAATGCTAATTCAAAAATGTATGTGATTTAGATTTAGATTTCAATCATTTTATTTTACTATTGAATTAACGCAAATATTTTCAAAGTTATATAATAGAAAATATTGTATAAATTAAAGGAATTCAATGCAAATGAGAATTGAATAATAAGAACAATATTTAAATCAATTATGTGTTCAATAAATTGGATAAAATATTATTATAACATCACTTTATAATATTGACCTTAAGCCTAATTTCAATATAAATGTCATAAGCGTATGACAGGACAGAGATGAGCATGGTCATCCCCGGTCATCCCGGCAACACGAGTTAATAATAGGCCACAAATTAATAATTTGCAAATAATGTTCAATTTTTATATAATTGAACCGGAATTCTACCAAATTATGAGAATATTTTAATAAAATTGACCTCTGCATAATTTTACCCTAATTTGGTCGGAGTGTTGGCGCCGGCAGAATAACATGAGTCGATTCTGGGGATACACTGCATATAAAGAGTATTTGCATCTAATCATACAATTATTTTTAATTACATAAAAAGTTTTTGTTTAAATCAGTGATTATTTAAACAAAAATATTTATTAATAGTTTTTACGAAATCTTATATAAAACGAATGACTGAATGGATACTATTTTTAGTCAAATCATATCTAATAATAATAATTCAATTAAAACCGAAAATAACCCGAATTTACATAATTGTTGAGAAAAAAGATTTTGAAAACAAATACTGAGAAATATTTTATATAATGAATGCTTTGAATGATGTGCTCATAGAGTAAGTTATATAAGACTTATTCACATTATATAAGCATTTAATCAATTGATCCAATTTATGACATGTCGTGTACAACAACGTGAGTACAAATCAAATACTTTTTGTTATAACTTATAAGGAAACCAATGGATAGACTATTCTCTATGAGACTCATAAATAAGTGCCCGAAGACATGCAATCGTCGTTTCCTATACTTTGGCCCTATTCTGACCTTCGATGCAATTAAAGGCGAATTAAACAAAACTTTTCCTCTCTTTTCATCTAAAACTTGTAATGATTTTTAAACAGATTTCTAATCATTTAATAAATATAAACAATAATACTATTAATAAATAATAATTATTATATAAAAACTGATTAAAACTAAAATTAGTTTCTCTTATTAAACGCGTAAATCGTTTTGCAATTAAAATGGATTTGAAATAAAAATATTGATTGTATGGAAAGAATCGGTTATTCGTCTGTTTCGACGACAATGAGACCAAAATATATGAAAATCTGTTTAATTAGAGATAAAATCGCGAAAAATAGCAGTTTTTCTCAATTATAGTAAATATGAATTATATTTGAATTAAAGAGAAAACAAATGAATGAATGACTGAATGAAAACAAAATGAAAGTTTCGGACAATTAATGAACGCATGAATTGAGAGATTATTTGGGAATAAAATCAAAATATATTTCACTTATTGTCTAGAATTGAGTCAAACAAACAGTAATTGAATTGAAGACAAATCCAAATCAATTGTAAGGAAATATAGATTTTATAATAAATGAGTGAATGTTTGCACTAATTATTAGATCAGAGTTTGAGTCCATTATTGAGTACACAAACAGACAGACAGACAGAGAGACTATGAATAAGAGTCTAATAAACAGACTATGAATTGAGTGATAATTATAATAATGGAAATGAAATTGTGATCAAATGGTCATAAGAGTGAGACCTGATTCCATTGGATCAGATGGTCGTAGTTGTGGTCCTCAACCAGTTTCCAGAGCTTTGTTATGAACGCCGGAACTGTACTGCCATTACTGTCCATCGCATGCATTGTCAGTCTTTTGAGTCAATAATACTCTTTTGAATACAAGTCAAACACTATTTAATTAACTTTTTGTTAATTGAGTTCACAATTAAAATCAGACAATATATCAGTAATAATAATAATAATAATGTGTATTAGAGTCTGCTATGTCTTATGGCTTGCACTACAATAAGAGTGTATAAAGAAGTCTGGATTTGTTGCTAACGTTATTCAATTGAATCGACTCTCCATTGAACTAATGAAAGCACTTCTCGTAAACAAGACGTCATTCGCTTCACATTCAGTAAATACGTCTACATTGGAAAGTGTGCGCAGTGTAGGGCACAGGTGTGTAGGTGTTCATATAATATATTATATTAATAGACATTGGTACAGTTGAGTAGACTGGCCTGGACACAGCTGCAGTGGGCAGTCATATATTGGATACAATTATTACGTTATACAGTGTATGAAGTGATCAACTGATTGAGTAGTACTGAAGTTCACACTTAATGTCATTTAAATAAAGCTTTGATTTAATAAACAATTAATTAATTGCTTTCAACTCAAGTGATGGGAATTCGAGGCCTAAAGAGCTTTATTGAGAATAACAGCGATTTATTGGTCAGACATGACTTACACGACACACATCTGGTCATTGACGGCAATAATCTTATGTATAGTTTGTATTGGAGTTGCAGTCGAGTGACCAGAGACTACATCTATGGCGGAGACTATAACCGCTTCGCCACTGCTGTCCAACACTTCTTCAGATCACTCAACAAGTGCTGCATTCGAGCTCTGGTCGTCTTTGACGGCGGTATTGATCCGTCGCAGCAGAAGATGCGGACAATTATCCAAAGGTTCCGAAAGAATTTAGAAGAAGCGAAACGAATATCAAAAGGCAATACCTGTGCGGAGAGGATAATACCAACGCTTTGCAAACCAGTCTTACTCGAGATAATGGCTGAGTTGGGTGTGGCCCACATCCAGGCCTCCTTCGAGGCCGACGCCTGGATTGCGCGACTCGCGAACCAACTCCAGTGTCCGGTCCTCTCCAACGACAGCGACTTCTTTGTCTTTGACCTGAGTTTTGGTGTCATTTCAATCGATTCTCTCATAAACTCATTGATTGTAAAGACTTATTGCGATCCAAACGACTCAACCATTGGTTACAAATACTTGGATTGCAATCTATTCCTCATTGAAAACCTCATTCAATACTTTCCGGGCCTTAAGAGAGAGGTTCGAAGAATATGTTCTCAAAACGAATGATTTGTTTTCTCAAACTCTTATATATTTTGGTTCAGGTTTTGCCGCTTTTCAGTGCATTAATGGGTAACGATTGGGTCGAGTCTTATGTTTTCGATAACATATTTAATGCGATTCCGAATGTATTGCCAAACAGTAAACGGAAGTCCAAAGGACTACACGTCGGGAAAAGACACTTACGAATGATTAAGCTCTTGAATTGGCTGCGGGACAAGACGGTAGAGGAATCGGTTGAGTTTCTCATAACTTTCCTTAAGAAGAACTCTCGCAATAATGCCTTAAATTTACTCCAATTATCGCTCGAAAGCTATTCTAATGATCAGAGTTTCGAACAGACATTGGATTCAATAGATTTGTCTGAATTGGCGTCACTTCTGCCGAACAAAGACCAAACACTTCCGAAATGGTTTGTCGAAGAGTTTCACAAATCACTAATGAGTACAACGTTTATGAATACAATTAAAATGAAATGCAATTTCTTGAGCCCTCGCGTCGAAGACTTCTCTCTGTCTTCGAGCTATTCGAGTGGATTAGAGTTAAGACAATATTTGGTGGCATTATTGAGAGCCGACGACAAAGACATTAATACAGTCACTATTTTTGATCGAAAGGCAACTCAAATGACTACATATCCGATAGAACCACAACTTCTAACACCAAATCGTTTGCAAATTTTGCCGAATTTTCATCAAATAAGGGATATATCTATCGCTGAAAGAAGAATATTATTTGCGGACATACTTTCGATCGACGATATTCTGATCGAAAAAATTCATAATTTGTTTATTTTCAACGAATCAAAGACTGAAACGAATAATATTGACCCGAATGGAGGCGTTTTCCTAATACTTGTTCTGAAGTATTGGATTCGCAAATGTGTTCATCAGATTTGGATTGAATTCATATACTCTTTGGTCACAAGTATTATGTTTTGCGGACAAATCGGTTCTTACACTAAAACACGATTCATATCATTCGACAGAAACGAAACGAAGGAATCAATCGATAACTTATCGAAATTCAATTGCATTCCAGTCCACAATTGGGCCAAACTATATGAGCCCCGAGTCGTCCACTTCTTCAACGAATTCCAAGACTGTCTGAAAATGATTCGATCGATTAATCTCTTGTTTGGCAGTCCGTTCCAAATGGGAAAACCATTCTTCTGTCTGAACGGACCGTTCATTTATAATCTAACCGTCGAATTGTCTTCACGTAGAGATCCGGTCCTTTATTTGTCGCAACTCTTCGGCCGACAGTCTGTGGCCACAAATATATTGGAAAGACTGTTGAGTGCAGTACTGGACGGAAGCTATGCAAACAAATTGGTTCGATGTCTGGAAGTGACGAACAGAAGAACACATATTCACAGTCAGACCATTAGATCCAAAAGGAATAGAAATGAAGTCAAAAGTAAAGCTAAAAATCTTGAGAACAGATTCGCTGTTTTGAAAATCGACTGAACCTTATTTTTTTGTTTCACTCTTCAATCGGTTCCTTATAAGCGGATTGGACTGTGTTTTGACTCTAAACTTATCGTAATTTATATAAAATAATATTGATTTGATTGTAAGCGTTATGTGAATAGAAATCATTAAAATATTTGTGAATTCACTATAAATACTATGAAATTATTTGACTCTAAATGTCCCGGGTGGCCATTCCAGTCGCCCTTTTGAGGCAGATTGACCTCTCCATAAAGCCCCTAGGTTCGCGAGCTTGTCCAGGCCCAATTGCACAATTAACAGACTATTCTTTTATAATCTTATTATAAATTGACTTTATTTTGATTTTGAACTTATTTTGTGCGCATTTTTGATAATTTGTAAAATAAATAAATAAATGAATATTAAAATTGCAGTAAAGGTTAGAGAGAGACAAATCATTGTGAGTGAGGACTCATAGAGAGGTTCCATTGTTGGCAATTGGCCTCATCTAACCACCATTTCTTCACATCCACATAAGTCTTGAATCGGTTGACCTCTTCGTGCAATTTATAGCACAGTTGGCAAAAATCCTTTCTCTCGTAATCTATTCTATTATTTCGCTTCCATTCAAAGTATTTCTTATACTTTTCGAAATCAGTTCCGATGTCTAACACATAATCTGCTAATTCTTTAGCAGAACTGAACTCATTTGCATTGATAACAGAATTGGGTGGAACTATCCTGGAGTAGTCGGCGCCGCCCATCACTATAGGAATCATATTGTGCTCTAAGAACTGAAACAGTCTTTTAGTGACAAAGTCTTTGCAAAAACTCTTCTCAAACACAATAACGAAGAGATAAGTTTCGGACAAAGTCTTCAGATCTGTTTCGTTTCCGATATTAATATCGTTGGCATTCGTAGAACAGTTGCCATACATATCGATATCTATATAAGCCTTCAGTTGATACACATAAGCCTCTCTCTGACTCTTTGTCTGACAACTGTTGGCGAACCAGAAAATCATTTTAGTCTTTCTTCTCCAGACATCGAAAACATCGGAATCTTTATATTCGCTGTTCATCTGCTCTACGTTCCCAATACTGTAGACGATATCAGAGTCTGACCTATAAGTCCAGCTCCAGTTGAAAACATTAGACAAATAATTCCAATCCTGTTCTCCGACATACTGTGGCGAATCATTACTATAAAAGATCCATTTCTGATGAGATGATCGCATGTTTGGCAGTTTATGTGTCGCTACATATCGTGCGTTCACTACAATGGCATCGCTTTGATTGCTATACGACTTATTGGTTGTGAAAAAGCATTTATTAATAACACATTTCGCGTCTATGAATGCCTGACTGCCTATGAAAGCAAAGTCAGTCATAGGTGTCCACAACACTATTATCTTATATCCAGGTTCAATGTGCCCTTCGACTGCACCTGGATTGTCAGTCTTCATTAAAGTGGTTCCATTATCCGATACTTTCTTGAGTTCGGTTTCTGTGAGTTTCGATTCGTTCCGATTCTGACCAGAAATCGGTTCCTTTTGTTGAATCTCTTCATTCTTCGGTACGTTTTCTCGTTTATCGACTTTTACTTCACTCACATTTGGATTCAGTTCTGAGTTCAGTTGATTTTGACTTAGTTTTGGTTCATTCAGACCCCGTGAATCCATATGAGGCACAGGTATGCCCCCATTTTGATTATAATGATCATCACTTCTCTTGAAAATCTTTTGTTTCACATTTTCTCTACTCTTTTGTCTATAATTCTGTTCGCGATTTCTTAATCTCGGATCCAAATGATCCAAATCTGTTTGAAAAATAATTTTCTGCAATAATTATAATTTAAAGCATTTATATGTGATTTTTTGCATACGTTCGTCCATATATTCCGGGTCGTAATGCCTTCTCATCGGTCTTCTGTCGGATCCCCTGTCGTAAGCACCCGGAACGCGCCCACCAAAACCTGGAGGAACTCCGGGCCCATAACCTCCAGGAATGCCACCCATTCCTCCCATAGCTCCCAAGTGATTGAGATGCATATTAGGGTCAGTCGAATGACCCGAATCAGATCGAAACTTATTATTGCTGAAGAAGACAACCATTGCTGACGGAATCATCAGAAGAATAAAGAAAACTTTGATCTTCTGCTGTAGAGTAAGATTCTGGAGCTCCTGATCCTGGCCACCTTCTTTAACAACAACAGATCCACCGGTTCTGGAGAACTGTTGCATAAACTGTTGTTTGCCCAAATGAACCTGCACATACCTTTCCTGCTTTTTCTTTGCACTGCTTTTACACATCGTTAGACTCAGACTTTTGTTGCGCTTTAAAGCACTCGAAGAGGAGTGAGAATGAAGTGTAGATAGAGTTGAGAGACAATTGAGATGTTGTTTAACACCTGCGCCCGATGTGACCGATTTGCGTCTTCGGATACCATTCTCTTTCTCTTTCTTAGTTAGTTGTGAACTGTTAGCAGACATTAAGATTTTGACGTTCAAACAAAATGCTATAAAAATGTATTTTATTTATATAAAGCTTTGATAATGTATTGAAATGAGAGGCAATCTATCAGTGCTTAACCATTTTCAATATTGCCGACACTCACGCAACAAGTCTGTACTCTATTCTAACAGTGCTTTTATTGTCTGTTCAATTGTCAGGAGATTTGACTGCAAAACAATTCATGTAATGTTTTGCAAAGTTCTTTAGATCGTTATATTCTGATTACAACGACTCTTATTGTATGGAAATATGATTTCCACGGAAACCAATTTGTTTTCATTAATTTTAATATTTTATTCCAAAATAGAATTCTTTTAATTTATTTTCTATGCATTGCAGTCCAACACACGCTGTGATTCACTAACACAACACACAATATCTTTTAATATTTATATTAATATTACTTTTCAGCATCAATTTGAGAATATATGCAAATATAACAAAAACCTATTTTTCTAATTAATAAGTAAACTCGAGATTAGATTAAATAATTATTTTTTACATTTTAAACATTATAAATTATAAGTGAATTTTCAAAAAGTACCAAGTGTAGCTTATTGAATATTTTTCATTAAAATGTTTGAAAACTAAGGTTTTATTAAGTGTTAATTGGCTTTAATTTATATAATAACTGTCGGTTCATATAATTAACCATTTGATATATGAGCCCCGGAGTGGAGAAGTCAGGGCAAATGTTTTAGCATAATATGAATAGAGCTGAGAATCAGATGATTTCAGTATCAATATTGTGGGAATGGCAGATATGCTGTGGTGTATTCCAGGGTTGTTTCTGCTTGAGCTTAAATAGTTGGAGAATAAAATAGTTTCTCTTAACTGATTTCAAAGGCAATTAAATGATCAAAGTTTTCAAAATATTTGCAAATCTTAGGGAAAAAACCGAGTGATCCGATCGGACAATGGATTGCTTAAGTAATAATCAGAGGAAATAATTAGATTTGGGCTGACCCAGGGTCACAGAAAAGATAGGCTTCAATATTACTAATTCTGATTCTATAAGAATCCATAGAATAATGCAATAATTGATATTATAAATCAAGCCTATATAAATTTATAAACAAGATTGATTTATCCAACATTTAATTTTGTTTTTATTGAATATAATTATTTGTCAAACATTATGAGAAAAGTTTAATAATAGACAGTTAAGGACTTTAGAGATTAGTTGACGGAATTAAATAAGATATTTATTATATTTTTCGTCAGATTTTTTGATTCTTTATTTTAATGATTGAAAGAAAACTTATTTCAGAAAATAAAATGATTTTGTGCTTACTTTTTGAAGTATTCAGAAATTGATGGAAGAATTGGCTTATTGACACATGTCCAAGCAAGTTTTAATGTGCATAACTGTATACAAATATTGCACACAAGTGTTGTATTGCGTGCAGAGAACTAAATATTAAAATTTTCAGATATTATATCGATTTTTCTTCATTTTCTTCATATACTTCGAACTAATGGCACAAATACACCATTGGCTCAGATATAGCGAACACATAAAAGCTTTAATAAAAACCATTCTATTTATAATTCAGTATTAATATAACGAATCCATTATATAATAGGTTTACTTCACTCTATATAACACAGAATCTAATGTTAGCTTTATTTTGATATTAATCTAATCTTGTGATTGAAATAATACATTAGAACTCATACAGAGTATGCCTTATCCTATACCACGGTTATCTCTGTTTATCTAATGATCCCGGCTCTGATTGTACTGGTTCTATTAAACTTCTACAATATAAACTGGATTATCCTCCCTATCCTTTAAATATTAATATAATCTTTTCTAAAATACAATATGAAAATTATTGACAACATTGCATCCAGATATATTTTTTAAATTCAGTGAAACCAAAATTGTATTCAAAATAACTTATTGTTTATAATATTAATTTAAATTATATTATATTTTATTTTATTTCTGAATAATTGAAAGAAATATTCAGAATCAGAGCTGAAATTATCGTATTTTATTCAAATGCAAAAATGAGAACTTGTTGTTCATTTTGGTGTTCTTGCAACTTCTGGGTTCATTTTTAAAGATCAGTTATAGCCAGCCTAGCCGAACGGGCTAGAAAAACTGTTCAGCCTAGCCCTGTATATGACAGGTGAAGGGCTATGTTCTGTGTCCTCGAGTTTGCCGATTTTCTCGGTGCCAATTTAACACTTAGGGTTTGCTCATTCTATATATAATTTTATAGCGGCGAATGGCCACTGTAACGGGTTGAAATGGCACATTGGTCAATTTTTCAAATTTGGTTTTTCCGTATTTTGAGCTGATAGCGATTTCAAAACCATAACATTGTATATATTTTTCGAATCAGCAAAAGACGTGGGATTTGATGGTATATTCATTGGTCCTGTTAAATTATGTTTTTTCACCAAAATAAAAATTTTTGAAAAAAATTCCATTATTTCATTGATAATATTATTCAGCTTGATTAGACGAGAAAAATGATATATAATATGTTTTTGTAAATTTTATTGTTTTCCCATAAAACACAATTTAATTTTCGCAAAAACTAAGCTTAAACTCCATTATGACAACCTTGGTGTGGCCATTCGCCGCTACAAATTTGCATGCAGAACACACTGACCCTAAGTGTTAATTTGGCACCGAGTAAATCGGCAAACGCGAGGACACAGATCATAGCCCCTCACCTGTGAGTCTGGTCTGATCATAACAAACAAAGGGGGAGTTAAAGCATCAACTCAATAATAAGCAGGTTAACTTTCAAGCACAGTTCAAGTATGCGGTTTCAGATGGAAAGTTCCAAGTTCAAACAGTGCTTTTTTCCACACAAAAATGTCATATATTAATATGAACTGCGCTTGAAAGTTAACCTGCTAAATATTGAGTTGATTAAATGAAAATCAATCTGGTATATTTGACTAATGCAACAAAAATAGTGCCCTCGTCATTCAAAATTATAACTTTTATTATGGAATGTTTATATATCATAGAAACGGATTCTTTTCAAAGTCTGCGCTCATTCGATATGAAAATGATTTGACAAATGTATTGAATAATTGTCAGTCGATTTGCTGACAAACCATTGCAAACCAACTTAATGTGATTCCACTTATTATTGTTTTTCGCTATATTTTTCTGCAACTCTAATAATGTATCTGTCATTTGAATTCTTTGCGTAATCCACCACAAAATCTTTCACCAAGGGAAGCTCATGAATCCGTTGGTGACTGTATGCATATTAGACTGTTTTCAGAGATCAATATTTTGGACAAATGTCAGTAAGTTTTTATCTGATATACTCATCTCTGAAAATCATAGGAATACTAATACAGGCACTTACTAAAAAGGTGTACCCTGCTCGATGAAACCGTTGCCACAATTGTATTTAAAATTGCATCAACTCGTTTCAAAAGCAATAAAATTGAAGCTGGAGACGTTTTCTTATGGATATCTTTAAACTAAAATACATATTCTTTTATACGAAAGGGTAAAATAACTAAATGGCAATTCTTTTGTCAGAATTAATTTGTTTATAACATTCACTTTTATAGTATATCTAGAGTTTAGTATAAAAAAATTAGAGCATCAGAACAAGTCTTATTATAAGAGCTATAATAGCTTTGAAGGCAATTATTTCATTGATTCGCGATTCAGACAAAACTATATCTCATTAATACTTTAAACCAAAATGTTATTAAATTTTTGTAAAATTACAGCATATTTCAAATATTAATTTTCTTGTGTACTATCATAACTACATCGTGAATAAAGAAAAGAATAACATTATTCTTACATATCTAGGCCGTCAGTGTTGTCGGCACGCAAAAGGGGATAAGTGCGGGCAAATAAATTGGAAAATATACTGTATATTACAATTTAAAGTTAGTTCACTTGCACTGCTCTGTAGACTCGTTTTTAGCTGAATAGACTGACTTTTATGCACTTTCATATGGAATATTGAAAAAATGAATATTTTTCTATAATAATTTTAATGTTAGGCATTTTTCATTTCAACTTGCATGTTCAAAAATTCAATGCATGCTTATATTGTACTAAACCAGTCCTGCAAATCTCTGAAATCCGATTTCATTTTTAGAGAGCATTAATGATAGCCTTTATAATAACCATACACAATAACCGATATCCACTGATAGCTTGTTGCCAGTCCGGTGTGGGTCAGGTGCTACAGAACCCTTTAACTGAAAAAAACCAGTTTTGCTCTGCTCTGCAATTGAGCTCTGCTGTATAATTTGAATAAAAACAAGTGTCCCCTCAATTGTTTATCTCTTGATGCCAGTCTGACAACAAGCTATCAGTGGATATCGGTTATTGTGTATGATAATAACTATATAGCAAAGTGATCGGGTTCAAATATAACATGATAATAAATGCAGAGTGAGAGAGGTAAAAATAGTAATGATTTATTGAATGAACAAATAATACAAAATTAAACAAACGAATGAATATTTACTAATAGTTTGGTTGAAATGAATGCAAAAATGATAGCGTTTTTTATGAACTTTTATTCAGAACTTTTCCGCTGAACTCATAAATTAACAAAATTGTATTCAACTTAATTTTCAATCATTCTACCGGCCCTGGTATTAAACAATAATCTTTGTTTCACAAACTTTGACACTTACCATTGGTGTATTTACAAGGAAAATGGAAATGATCAGCTTTTTTCATCTTACTCTTAATAGTGATAGAAATGAAGCTAAACTAGCTCTGATGTGCGTAAGTGGGTTTATCTGGGTGAAATGGGGGTTGAAAAATGGGTTGCTTTCAGTTAAATGCTATGAATATAAGCTTCTTTATATAGTGTGTGAAAAAAGATAGCATTTATCTGAAAGCAAACCCATTTTTCAACCCCCATTTCACCCAGATAAACCCACTTACGCACATTAGAGCTAGTTTAGCTTCATTTCTATCACTATTAAGAGTAATTTAAGATGAAAAAACTGATCATTTCCATTTTCTTGTAAATACACCGATGGTTAGAATTTTTTAACCCGAAATCATTCTCCTGTTAAAACCATATAAAACCATGTTAAAATGATATAATTATTAATGATTTGATTTGAATTGATAGGACATATACAGCAATATATCATATGAATAAAGCAAAAGAAAAAACGCGAAAACTTACAAAAATGGAATTGAAGTGAAAAGATTTAACCAGGTTATTATATGATATACCTATGAACTAAATTCAAGGAAACAAATACTAAAATATTGTTAAAGCAGTTCTTTTTATCGTTTAAATGCAAGACAAGTATACATATGTGGGTCTGAATCAATTCTGAACCTATTGTATGAATAGCTAGAATAAAGTGTAGAATAATTTGAGTGCTTTTCGAGTATACTTTGAAAATATTGCCAATTCATAGGCTCTGCCCAAACAAGTGCTTTGTTTTAATTTATTGGAAACTCAATAAATATTTAGTCATTTGTTTAAAAATAGATTTATTTAATAATGAAAAATAAATGAATGCTTTCAATGAAAACACATTATATTACTGGGAATTACACTCCATTAAGCCATCACATGATTTAAAGCAATTTTTTATTATTCAATTCATGGCTTTTATATGCAGTCAATCGTATGTAACATACTTTGAGTTTTCTTCTCATTTAAATAGAATTTTAAATATCTTTTGAATACAAATAAAATAGTCTTAAAAAGTGTAGATTTAAAGTTTGAACAAAAAATGTAAATCCTATTGACTACTGGCCTAACAGTTCAACTCAATGCTGGAATATTGTTTTCCCTTCTGATAACTGTGTCCGGATGTTTTCTTCTCGATCATCCGGCGAACTATTCGAAAGCGCCTCTATTTGTGCTCAAACTATAGAATATATGATATATTATACATATTTTGACGCATTCTGTGCTTTAAAACAGGATTAAACTCCAATTCAAGTGAAACACTTTTGACATTTATATGTTTTGTTTAACTAACAGATAGAATGTGTTGTTCTTCGACAAAGTTTTGTGAGTTATTGACATTATATTAGAAAACAATGATATAATGTCAGCGATAGAGAGGAGTCAATCGCAAAGCCATTACAGAGAACCGGATCTGAAGCAGAAATTGGCTAAAACCAGAAGTTGTCCACAAAGTTGTCCACCGAATGCAACAAAGTATGGACGAAGTGAGTCATCCATTCGATCCAACGGTTCATTTGTGCCAAAGCTTCCGCCAAATTTCAGAAAAGGTAGTATTGGTGCCAAACATAGTGTCTCATCAAAAGATGTCGAACTGAACGCAATCGAGAGCTCGACTTCCAGTTCTGTATTTCATGGCATAATTCTGGTCACTATTATGTTGTCTTCTTTGGTAGCCTTCGTCTGTTCCAAAATCAAGCGCCCGTGCGATCACTCGGATGACCTCTCTTTCGAAAGCACATCCAATGGGCACACCTGCCAAATGCCTGTTCTCTTATTCTTCTCCATAATTACAATAATCTCGTGTTTAATATCATTTATAATATATTTCCTGCATTTGATCGGTCAGTGCGATGTGTCCTGGATTGTCAACAAGAAGTTGACCATTGAGTTGACAATTATCTCAAGTATTGCTATTCTGTTGATCACTGCCTCCACTTTAATGGTAATGAAAACTAGAGTCTTAGACCATTCCATCGGTATATTGAGTATAGTCTGTTCCTCTCTGTCCATAACCGGTTACGTCCTTCGAATGACCAAACTTTGCAGTGAATGTAAAGATCTGTTCCGAAGAGATGTTCAAACTTCAGATGAGAACCGAATCGATGAAACGGCTCTAATGGTTATGAAAGAGAAGCTGAAGAGCAAACTCAACACCGATTCGACTAAAAACTGGGATTTTAGTGAAAATAATCGCAATTCAAATGCTGTGAATCACAATTCCGGGTCTGCTCTAAGAGTAGTCAGTTATGTCAAACGGAAGAGATCTTTAGAAAGCACTGCAAAAAGTGTTTCGCAAAACCAGAGCTCAATTACTACCAATGCGTATGACATGGATGTGGACGACGACGTCTTCATTAATTGAATTTATTCACATTTAAACTTTGACTGATCTATGTCACTTATTTTTATTAATTCTCCGCTCATTATATCAAATAATTCTGTTTTGAAAACAATTCTTAAGTATTTTATAAATTCTATTATACCTTATAATAGGAATAATAATATTTCTATTCAAAACTTGGAGTAGTTCTCAATAAATGTATATATTTTTGTATTATTCCGGATTGGATTGTCTGTCACTCAATACATATCAGGTTAAGTTCAAAAGTGGAAAAGCTTTATAACATATAATATGATATATTGTATAATATTTTATATATTATTTGTTTAATTGATTCAAATATTCCAAAAATAGCTCAAATCAGGGGATATTTTGACTACCTTCCCATGCACATATTTAAAATAAGTACCCTTGTTCGAATTTGTTATCAAATGTCAAATGATATTACGTATCCCATTTAGAGCTCCATATCCTATCAACGCAGTATATAATCCAATTTATTATATTTATATCATTTAAACATTGTTTGTAAATAAAATTTTTATTAAATAAATAATATTTTATTCGATGCAAATCCCATTCAATACAACAAAATATTTGTCACTCATATAATGGATATGTTGTTCAATAAAAGCTATAAAAAACTGTAATTATGTTTATGTTATATATGTTTGCCATAAATGAAATTATGAATACTTTTATATAAAGTTATTAAAGAATTTTTATGAAAGCATACTAACAGCCAGAATAGTCTGAATATTCATACTGTGCTCATAATCAGTGCCAATATCCAGAGAGCTGTGATTTTATATTGATTTGAATAGAAACAGATATTTATTAAAATTAGTACAAAATTATTCAATTAATAAATCATTTGTTATAATAATTGCATTAAATTTGAGGCACTTTTCAATTGAATACAACATTCAGACAAAAACAGTACAAAAGAATTTGTGTATAGTTTGGAAAACATTTGGTTTATTTAGAAAAATAACAAAAAAAAGTCAAGTTTTTAAAGATTTGTTAAAAATATACAAAATTATGAAAATATCTTTCAAATCAATATAATTGCGAAAAATTGATATTTTATCGAAAGTAATATTAAATAATTTATATTAGTTTTGGATTTTTAATAATAAATGTCTAAATAGATTTGGGCTCAGATTAATTAGAGCCGGGATTTATTTCTCGGCCTTTTTGGATTCAAAGTTGCCAAGCTAATATTCTAACTTTAGAACCCACTCACCAGTGCTTTTGACTTTGGATTATAATAAGAAATTATAAGTATTTCATATTATGGCTGAAATGCATTCAATGGATGCGAAGAGAAAAAGACAATTAATATAAATAATACTTTCAATACAATGATAGCTCAATCATCTAAGCATTATTGGACTGTCCCATGGTCGTTCTCTCTCCCTGTGCAATTTCACCGGCACTGTACCCTTTATACTTAATGAAGGCGTCGTAACCGTAAATCCCAAACGCAATGAATCCGAAGACCTGTTGAATGCATTGGAAATTCATTAAAACATTTGACAATATTTGCACAAAAACACAATTTCGTTACTAATAGTAACTTACTATAATTGAACTTGCTAACGGCAATATTTTCAACAATTAAAGAGAGTGGTTTACTGGCTTAAGCGAGATATCAGTTCCTAAATGGGATTAACTAGAAGTCTAAACATGTGTCCAATGCTTGAAATGAGTTATATATGGACTCTATTGTATGCCTCTATGTATTGCCGCTTCATATTAGTCATAGCTCTGACAGTCTGACTGACATATTGTTTATTTAAATTCTAAATTGTATTCAGTTTTGCAAACATAAGACACAAAACAAAATAAATGTACTTTAGTTTAGAAATGAAATCGATATACTGTATGACTGACTCGGATGCGCTTCATTTGCTTTCAGCAATGACACAGTCAGTCGTTATATAGACTTTAATCGTCTAAATCATAATCAATTGTATGAAAGGTGTGCTAATAAATGATCAAATGATACAGTACAGTTCACAGCATATTTATATAGGAATCAAAGTTCAAAGTGTCCCGTGTCAACGGAACCGGGTCAGAGTTAATGGAAGGATCTACAGTAGCCAAAAGTACCTGCAGTTTGTTCTGATTGCTTACTGACTATGTCTGAGAAGAATGCAATGAATAAGAGCTCAGATCAGAGAAGAATATAATTAATCGGAAAATGTATTTCTCGACAAAAATAATAATATTTTTTATAAATATTGTATAAATTAATTGATAGACTGATGACTCACTCCGGCGGCCGAATGAACTCCTCCGTCGATTAGCATAAGAAGTGATGACAAGAAGTAGAAAGCCGTCCAAATCAGACAAAATGCGAATTCCTTTCAGTAATAATAAAATGTATTAAAACTTAAGAAAAAAATAATGGTTTGAATGGAAAGGAAATTGAAATCAATTTATTTGATTGAATGAATTGAAAGCAATTATAGCTCAGAATAGTATTAATAGAGATAATAGGAAAGGGTTGGCAAACAAGCCTTACCCCCAAAAGCCAGGGCCAGAAGTGGAGCTTCTCTACGATATGGAAGGAATAGAGGGCCAGAAGTATTAGACTCAACCAGAAAGCGGTCATTGATGTGAAGCTGAAGAAACCAGCCTTTCCTGAACCGGACCGACCGAACTGTCCGATTATGAACGCAATCAAATCGATTCCCTTTTTGCACAAAACAGACAAACATTTAATAAATAAATAATAATTCAATTCATATATAAATGGCTGACAATTGCGGCCGCTTTGAGAAGTCCCGGAACAGTTTGGACGTAAGACTTGTCAAACCATATCAAAGGCGTTACTTTAGTTGTGGTCGAAGTCGTGTGCGAAGTGGGGAATCCGCCCGAAGACACGTTTGCCATCGCTGTCCGTTGATATGATACCCGTTGTTATTATTAGCACTCAATCACTAAATCAATACAATATTCATAATTGTAATCAATATTTCAATTCTGATGACATGTTTTCAAACCTAAACCTAAACTATTCAACAGTTGTTCTGAAAATAACTTTATATTAATATTTGAGAATCGGATCCAAACTTATGAAACAAAGTATTCAAACAATTATTTCTATAAGAAATGTCAAAACAATTAATAGATTTATATATAAATCAATTGATTTCTTACCGAATATAAGGAAAAAGTGAATCAAAATTAATGAAAATAATATAAAAATAATTTGATTGATCAGAACTATTGACTACTATTGCAACGTAAGCCTAGACTTGGATAGTATTTGCACCCAAACACAACTCCTCCGCCGATCACTCCTCCCCTCCCCTCCACTCGCGTTCTCATTGCAAACAAACTCTATGTCTGAATGAAAGTTTGGAAATCATGTTTGAAAAGACTAGGGTTGGCTACAGACGGCATATTTCAGTGTAATTTTCACATAGATGAGTAGCTTTTATAATTATGCACCTTGATTAAATGAGAGTGAGTCAAATATTATGCTTGTTAAGTTGAATAATTTTTGCATTAGAATAATAGTGAAGTATTGTATGAATTCTGTGAAAGTATTAGTCATTTAAAGATTTAATTTATATTTCCTGTAATTAATTGCAATGTTTTAAGGTTTAAATGTCTGCATAACTAATAGAATTGTTGGTATATTTTATTAAACTATTAATACTTTCAATTATACATTATTTTTAGCAAATAATTATATTTTATATTTTAATTTATAAATACTTGAGTATAGATATCGATTGAAAACTACAGTATTTTCATACAATGTAAGGACTGTATAATTAATTAGTTATAAATTAGATAATAAACAAGGATTGCTATGATTTGTATTCTTTATTATATTTGATTAGATAGATTAATTTTGGATAAAATATTAATAGAATCAATAGCAAAAATAATTAATCAAATTAACCCGTGTCAATATTTGAACTATAGACCACATACTACAACAGTTATTTAGTTTCTATAGATTCGTTGTAATTATGGAAACTCTTATTGAATGTATATATACTGTAAGTACGTATTTCTATATGAGCTGTATATGAGCTAGGTTAAACATTTAAAGTTTAAACAGAAATCATCTGCTATTCCGGAATATCTCTGAAAACCAGATGAAGTGAGATATGAGACGAACAGTAATTAAGATACAGACAATACATCTGCGGACCAAATATGTGATTAATGGTCGTATGACTGATAAGAGAAGTTAAATATTGAAAGCGATGTTTGAAGACTCCATTCAGACGAGTCGAGGACTTACACTACTTATCACATAAACTTATCTTTCCTTAAATATGAATAACTATTGAAATTTCAATTCATTCGACACTTTATTCTCTATTCATTCAAATGACTACTAATTCCGGCGACGAATCTCTGGTTCCGATCCTTTCGGTGACCAATGAGTTCGACAGTCCATCCGTTTCTTCAAGACTTTCATACTATCCAAATGAGATCACAATAGACACCAATAGTGTTCGCCAGACATCGCATACAAGCTATTTGTCCGCAATATTCCTTACAGTGAACGCCACTCTCGGCGCCGGACTTCTCAATATTCCGCACGCATTCAACGATTCCGGCGGAATATTCTATGCAGTGATCATTCAAAGTGTAAGTCTGTTTGCAAACCAAGTCATTCGAGTGAATCAATTGCTCTGAAAACTAAATTCATTATTCATTTCTTCGATTGTCTACAGATTTTTGTGATACTAATAATCGGCTCTTTATTATTGCTAACCTATTGCACAGACATCTGCAACGGGACGTCCTATCAAGAAGTGGTTCTGGCCTTTTGTGGAGTCAAGTGCCAACACTTGTGTTCATTCATTATAATACTCTATTCATACGGCGCTTGCATTACATTTGTTATTATAATTGGGGATCAATTCGATAGAAGTAATGAATTTAACAAACCTAAAGCTCAGGCTATTTCCAGCTCCAGGACTATCGACTCCTAGATTGAAGTCTAATTCTGAGTTCAGGGTCTGAGAGCTGGAAAGAATCGGTCGATTCTATAAAAATAATTTTCTATAGTTTTTCTTTCACTCTATGGCTCTGATTTCGCTCAGTATTGGTATATGAACAGGAACTTCACAATGTCTGCTACCTGTGCCGCACTCATACTTCCGCTTTCATTCTCAAAAAGAATTGGATTCTTAAAGAACGCGAGGTTTGAATGGACTCTGAATTTAAGCATAAAATTAATTCTTAACTTCTATTCACAGTTTGCTTGGATTTTGTGCCACTTTTTACTTAATATTTTTAGTTGTATTCAAATACTTTAAAACTGATGAACAAACTGTTCTGGTTAAGACTGAACCAAATACCTGGACTGAAGTGTTCTTTATAACACCTGTTCTCTGCTTCTCATATCAGGTCTGATTGAAAAATATTGTTAATAAGAACTGAAGGACTGATTTGAATTCGCAATTGATTTCAGTGTCAGTTGAGTTGGATTCCGACGTATTCAGGAATGAAGCGGACAGTGGGGTCGACAAAGATTACGCTAACAATCGTTATCTCAATACTGATCTGTTTTATGTCCTATACTTTGATTGCAATTTTCGGTTTAATTACCTTCGGTTCGGATTACATCGAAAGTGATTTGATGTCCAACTATGACGCCAACAGTTGGCTCGTATTCATTGCCATTATAATACTGATCGCAAAGACTATAACTATTTACCCGTTATTACTGTTCTGCGGGAGAGTAGCCGTTGAGGATTGGGTCCAAAACATATGTCAACTGTTGGCCACAAACTCAGGGCTTCGTTGCAACTCATTATCAATAGATGTGTTACGAAGAGTACTAATTGTATTGGTTTGGGTCGTATCGACAATTGTGATCGCAGTATATGTGCCGAACATAACAATAGCCATCGAGTTCTTGGGCTCATTCGCCACACTCTTTGTGTTCATATTTCCCGGACTTTGTTTCCTGAATGCGATCTTAACTAAAGACAAGAATTTGTATTTAATAAAAGACAAAATCTATATATTTATTGCAACCCTTTATATAACTTCAGGCGTTTTCATATTCGGTCTGACATTAACTCAAACTATAGAAAAAAATTTAATAAAATGACAAAAATATCTTTAAAACAAAACAAAAAAACGAATGAAAATTTTGATGCATTTTATGATATAATGTGTTATTAAATAGAGTTCTAAATAGAAAAAAAAGTACAAATATTTGACGATAAATAAAGTGTATATTAACTAAATTAATGACAAAATCATTTGTTTTATCCGTAAAAGCAATCATTTTTTGTAATAATTATTTAATATTAATATTAATTTTAGTCAAAAACTAATAAATTTAATGTAATTGTGATTAAAATATTTTCAAATTAGAATTCATCGTAAAATAGATCCCGATTTAAGACTACTCTCAACTCGTATTACTTCCAGGCGTTCCGTAATCACCCGGGGATGCATTGCTCTCATTCGGAGACACAGATGAGCTGACAGAGCCGGCACTGGTATTAATACGGGCCACATTGAACAGATCGCAGGCCGACGGCAACGGCGCTAAACCGGTTACTGATGGCAGTCGACTCAGGTCAGGCAGATTCTGTAGGTGCGACTTGAGTTCGTTCCTGACCTGAACCACTTTCCGCAGTTTCTCTTTGTATTCGTTGAGCCTCTGTTCGGCCCCCGAAAGGGCGTCCCTTTGGCTCTGTGTATAACTGCTCAGAATAAGTGAAATGCTTTTCCTATCCTCCAGTTCCTGCGATAGTCGATTGTTGTAATCGGCCAGTAGTGCCCGGGCCTCATCCACCAGCTTAGTCAGCCGCTCGGCCGCTCCCTTATCACGGATTCTGTCCAATAAAGTCGCGTCAAATACTTCGGTCGGAAGACTCGCAATCTTCTGACGAACGCCGGCATCGGCTGACGCAGAGCTCTCCAACTCCTGTAAGGCTTTGATCAGTACTTCCGGATCGACTGTTGGCCCGATAGTGGCAGACGTTGTCGTTGTAGTGGTCGGCGCAGTTATCGTATTTGTCTTATTTGCCATTTTATCTAAACTTTTGGTAACTTTTTGTTTGGTTTGGTTTTGAGCGATGACTGAAATGACAGACTTTTTCGCTGAACTCAACTCATCTGTCGTTCGCTTTTTGTTCGCAACTATTTCTCTATTGTTTTCCAATTCTTTACGTTTTTTCGATTCTTTTGCATCTCTTTTATCGCTCGACTGTTTCGAGTCTTTACTACTCTTTTGCTCTTTTCTGTTGTTGTGATGTTCTGTTCGCTTCTCTCTATTAGACTCCCTATCCGTCTGTCTCTCCTTATCCTTAGATTTTTCTTTGACATTGGATTCATTGATATTATTATTATTATTAGAATTATTCACTTCTTTGACTGTTTGTTGACTTCTTCGCAGAGAAGGCGTTGTTTTGAATGAATTTATTTGATTTGATTCGTAAATACTTCTCGTCTCCCAAATCGAGAGAATCCTCTCGAGTGAGGCCAGGGTTTTGTCGTCACTGTCCCTGAGTATCGAAATACAGGTATATATCAAAGAATAGAATCGATTGAATCAATGGGTCAATACTTGGCCATAGTTTCGAACGAAGGCTTGAGAACAGCTCCGAATTCCTTGGAAAACTCCGGACCCTTTTTGCGACTGTTCTGAATCACATCGTTCGCCAAATACATGAAAGTCAGTCTTCGACTCGCCTTAGCTGTCAGTCAATCAATCAATACATTCATATCAGTCACTGTGACTATCAGTTGCATTGAACAGACATCAGGCCATCGACAGCACAACTATCAGCACATTGTGTCACCGAATGACCCGATAATGACTACTTGTCTCACCTTTTCTCAGTTCCTTAAACCAGGTCTGGACTATGGGTTTGTGGTGTTTCCTGTGATGGATCAGCCATAAGGACAGGGTTTGTATCGATTGCTGAGAACTGTTTAAATCAATTAATTTCTTTTCCAACGCCTGAGTCGTAAATCCGGACATATTTAGGGATCAGAAGAACCGATCGATTCATGCGATCAGAGATTGGATTCAAACAGAGTTCGCATTAAAGCCAAACAAAACACTTGTTTCGCAATCAAAGCAATTGTTGGCAAAAATCAAAACACAATTAATTTTATACTTCAGTTGTGTTTACGTTCACTAATGAAAACATTTAATCAAATCATTGACCGAATCGTCGAAATTGTATCCGATTTTCATAAATATATTTCACGAATAGATTTGTATTTATTTAAATCTAAATAATTATTATAATATATATTCAGTTTATGCGAAAAATATTTCGCTTGAGTTATAAAAATCAATTTAAAAATAGTTAACAAAAAGTTTTAATTAAATAACAATAATTAAAATCCATTTTATTTGTTATTTGTTTTCGTTTCGCGTTTTGTCTCTCATATAAAACAAACCGTTATTTCTGTGCAAACCATCAAAAATGTGCTCAAAAGCAGTGAAACAATGAAAACAAATATTTTTGCTATACTTTGACTCAAACATCTTTAGACTACCGGGGCTTCAATTGGCTTCAATTTGCTTGCTTTTCAGCTCAATTGTCATCTATTGGTGTTATGTCTGGACCGCAGCGCAACTCATCGACCACTGGTTGGCCGAAAGGACAGACACCGACTCAGTATTCGGGAAAGTATTTGGCGTCGAATAGCATACTATCGGTGACTGTCAACCGAACCATCAATTTGTGAGTCTTTCCACTCATTCGCACATTATTTGAGTCAAATGTCTTCATTGGGCGCACAGGTATCCGCTGACGAACTACACGTTCGGCACCAAAGACGCACTGTTCGAAAAGGACCCGTCAGTTCCGGCGCGGTTTCAGCGCATGAGAGATGAGTTCGAAAAGATCGGCCAAAGAAGGAGTGTTGAGGGCGTCCTCCTCGTCCACGAGCACAAACTGCCCCACGTCCTGCTCCTCCAGTTGGGCACCACTTTCTTTAAGCTGCCCGGGGGTGAACTCAACCCCGCGGAGGACGAGTTGGATGGACTCAAACGGCTTATGACAGAAGTGGGCCTTAACTCACATCTAACTGACTGTCCATTTGTTAACTTCCCTTTAATTTCTGCTTAACTCGATTCCTATGAATCAGACTCTGGGACGACAGGATGGAGTGACCCAGGAGTGGGACATAGAGGACACAGTGGGCAACTGGTGGCGGCCCAACTTCGAGCCCCCGCAGTACCCCTACATTCCTCCGCACATAACCAAACCTAAAGAACACAAACGACTATTTCTGGTGCAGTTGCCGGAGAAGGCACTGTTCGCTGTGCCCAAGAACTACAAACTGGTGGCCGCGCCTCTGTTCGAGCTCTATGACAATGCCCAGGGATATGGACCCATCATATCGAGTCTACCGCAGGCTTTGAGTCGATTTAATTTCATTTATATGTGATTTCAATCTAATTATGATTTTTCCAAAACTATTCACTCATTTCGAGCATTAAATAAATTAATAAATCTTTAGTTCATTTCGTATTTAATTTTAATATACATTTATTACAACATTTTATTCAATTCATTACTAATCAAACCATTTATTCGAATAATGTTTTGGATTTAAAATTGTTTTTCTAACAAATCATTGAAGAAATCAATAAAAATAAATCACAGAAACCAATGGAACGGACATTAATTTAAATATAGGGTCAGTCATAATCAATCGATTGGATTGAATTGTGTAGAATGCACAAGGTAAGCTCCGTCTATTTTCTACATATATCTAAATGACCAAGGTTTGGTTCAGTAGACTCGGACAGATCGTTAACTTTGGTCCGATCTTTGGTTTGAATCAAAATATGCGGCAATAATTTGGAGCAGGCAGATTTAACTAGATGATTCTAAGTTTTTCTTGTTATCGGGATAATAGAAATCAAATTGGATAAACCTGATAAACCGGGTTAATTGTATGATATATCGATTACTTCAGACTTGAGTCGAAAACTTAAATTTTCAAAGAAATGGTTTATAAATATTAAATATAAGTATCAGAATATTTTTGAACTCACACTATAAGTAAGTTAATTATTTAAATAATTTGATATTATATCAATTTAAACAAAATCATACAGGTATCATCTTGGTGCTTCTAAAATCAAATTCTTGTCAACAAAATCATTGAACATTTCATTGAAAATATAACAAAAAAGCTTTTCATTTGTCAATTGAGTGCTTTTAAAAATTAACTGCACTTTCAATTCGATTCATTCACTCGACCAACAAACAAAACTCACCCTGTATTCAAGCACAGCTCAAATTTTTAATCATAAAAAACCTATTCGAGTGAAGAGTTTTTTTTAATTAACAAAAGAGTTTTTGTCCATTCATTCAATGATAGGATTTCAGAATTAATCACAATTAGACTTAATTAAAACTGTGAGCTGGGTCATATGATCATTTGCTGACCGTAGCTTTGAAGGGAGGTCTGCACTGCAGTGGAGTGAATGAGCTGACCTGAGCTGACCTGAGCTGACCTGAGCCCACACGAGCTTAGATTCAAGAATCTGTACTCAATATTGATTTAAAACAAGTATTGTTTCGTTGACTGAAAGACAATTGAAAAATAAGGAAATATTCAATCATTTGATCATCTCTTATGCCAGAGTAGGCCAGTGTAGGCCATAGTAGGCCATAGTAGGCCAGAGTAGGCCAGAGTATCCGGGCTATTCAAGGAATTTTTTATACTACATGACAGTCTCTTACAATACTGACCATAAGCGCACTTTTCCTATAATAATAATAACAATTTATTCTTTTTTTTTCATTAAAATTTAATTGAATTGAATTTGTCATACATTTCAAAGTAGTGTCGAATATAGAGAAAAACAAAATTTGTTTCATTCGATAAAAATTATATGAAATTGAATTAAAAGTCAAATAACTTATTCATTAAACGAAATAAAAGCCAAAAGTTATTCATTTAAGAGAGAAATGCATTAAAAAAATAATTATTGGAATTCATATCAATTTTGAAGTCAAATAAATGGTTTAAACGAATAATTGGTTAAAACCTTTCGGCGCAATGGGGGCACCGGTTGTTAGTTTGGGCCCAATTGTGGAGACAATCGAAGTGAAAGACATGTCCGCAACTCAGAGGCAGTATCTCCTCATTCGGGCCGAACGGATGGCCACACAGATTGCAATTCGCGGCAACTGTTGTCTTGTCGTCGACTGAATGCATGTCATCCTCAGGAGTGTCGGAGTTGACGGTCAGTACTCTATTGTCTATATATTCGGCAATTTTGCTGATAATGTCAATCATTCGCATTCCAGTGAAGCCTTTGGAGAGACCGGAGCTTACGATCGAATTCTTCGTTTCGGTCATTGCTTCGATGAGGAGGTCGTCCGACCACTCCGTATACCTGTCTTTGAGCCGATCCAACAGTTTTCGCTGCGCTTGACTCAACTGCACAGTTGGCTTCGCTTCGGACTCATTCGGAGATGAGTTTGCATTTGGTATGGAGTCAACCGAATCTAACTCTTCCATCGATTGGTCGGCCGATGCCTTTCCATTGGTCTGGACGTTGAGGTTGGACTCCATTGAGTAATAATAGGCCAATCGATCGACTCTTTCGTTCGAATGCTTTTCCTCAACGAATGGCAACGGAATGACTGAATACGAGTCACCACTGAATGGCAACGGAATAACTGGAAACACATCCGAACCAACTGTTTGGCCAATAATCGACTCTTTAGTTGACATGTCATCCGATTTTGCGCTACTATTCTGTTCGTTATTGAATGCCATTCCTTCGGAAATCGAATCCACATTCGAGTCATTGTTTACCACATTTTCGGTCAAACTTTCGTCACTTTTAAAGTCAATCAGATTTTTGGCGCAATTTTCTGAACCAATCGATTGGTCGAAGACATGCATTGGTATCATATCAATGAGCTCTTTATGGAAAGCCAACAAATCTGGCAGTGATTTCGGATCAAAGACTGGAATCTCATATCTGTCCACATCTTCGCTAATCATCTGCTTTTGTGTCGATATTTCGGCTTTAATTCGATTCCTCTCTTCTTCGGCCTTAGCTTTGGCCCAATTTATTTGATCCATAACTGCATTCAATTGACCACAAATCGATTGGTTTCTCGCGAATCGATTCAATACTTGTTCGACGTATTGGGCCATCGATTCCAAGTCATCCCAATATCTGTCGATTCCAGTAATCATTTGTCGTTCGATTGTCTCAAACAAATCGATTCCTCTTTTAATCCATTTATCACTCATTTGGTTCAAACTGTGGTCAATGCCATTCATCGGATCCGACCCATTGATCCAATGCCTATCGTTGGCCATACAGTTGTCGGGAATGTCACGGCTTTCGGAATCGAAGTCATTGGGCGAATCGGAGTCGAACTCATTGGGCGAATCGGAGTCGGCCTTGGATTGGGCACACATTTGGGGATCCGTTAGTTGACAACCCATTCTGTTTTGAGTGGAAAGACAGCATTTGGCCGAATGGTTGTTCGGAAGGAACTGGTTTTGAGGCCTATAATACGTGTCCTCTGGTGTCCACATTCGCGGTCGTTGTGGCCACACATGTGATGGCATTTGTCCGGAGAAGGCATTGATTGGCCGCCAATTGGATGCATATCCGGATGTATTGGCCATCGATTGCATCGGAACTGAACTTCTGTTGTAATAGACGTATGGATTGAGTGTCGGATCCATTAGTTGTTCCCTAAAATCGGTACTCAATTGTCGTTAAATGCATTCAAATCATACAAACCATTGAATAACAACGAACTGACCGTTAATTTGGATTAATATTAATAATAAATATAATAATAATTATAATTAAAATCAATTGAAATAAAAGCAAAAAATAATTGAATTTTCAAATAATTGGAAAAACAGATGAGAATTGAGTATTTGAGGCGATATTATGTTTGGCTTAGCCTTACATTCAAATGACTACAACTAATAATCGGAAAATTTATAGACTTTTGTTGCGAGAAATCTAATAGAAAAGCAATGAATGAACGGATTTGTCTTAAAACTCATAGACTATATGACTATAAGACTATATGACTCTATGACTATATGATTGAAAGTTTTACTTATTTTGTGATTATTTTAGTTAAACCTACGAAGAAATGAAGTTTCGTATGAAAGCTCTTATCCACTCATAGATTACAAAATGATTGATTGCAATGCTTACCAACAGTATAGATAATGCCCGGAATATTCTGCATCAGTTTGAAAATAACCCCTGAGTTTCGATCCTGCTATGTATGACCCTGATATGTATCACCTTGATATTTAACTCAAAGCTCAACATTCATAAAAAGAATAGCAAAATAACAAAATCCGATCCATTTACCAGATTATATATTGTAGCTCTCTATCGCCTTTAAGTTTAAGAGCCTGGTCATTCCTAGACTTATCCGAAAGTCAGGGTCTAAACTATTGGTGTAACAAATTTGCAATAAACGATATTATGCTCAAGCTATTTTAAATAAATGAATGACTCAGTTTATATAATAATTTCTGAATTATACCGGTATTAACAATAAAATACTAACAATAGGACTGGGATTCAGAGATAGAATTGTTTTAGTTATACGACTAATCGATGTTTTGTGTAAAATAAGTCAATAATTAATGATTAAAACGAAAAATGGAAACAAATATTGCATTAGATATTAAACTCAGAGACTATACGATTGATATATTGGAAGGCATTTGCATTGAACTCAATTCAATTCAATTATAAGTATTTTACAAATAGTGCTTGCATTCAACATTGATAAATAGCCGGTTCATTCGTATTGTGTTTCGTTGTGTAACATGTTTTTTGAATTGTGTGTTGAGTTGACTCAAAATTAATTCAATCCAAATGTTGCCAAATGTTGAACTAAGTTACACACGTAGACCACACAGACGAGTAGTTCCCACCGGACTCTGTAATGGTCAGTGAGTAATAAAGTAAAATCATTAAAATTCATGCCCAACTCATTTGAAGGGAAGATCACTTTTTGTGGATTGTTTTCCTTGCGCTCAGTCCTTATCTATTGAATGCAATAATTCTTAGAATTAAAAAAAAACTGAGAATTGAATCGTTGTTTAGTAGAGACGGTTTGGGTTGCAGTTGTGATCGTATGAAAAGTTGTGATAGTGTTAGCGCTCTCTCCAATATTCCTCAGTGTATTCTATCATACGTACAGCGATGTGCTAGTTCATACTGTATACTGTTCCTACTATTCCTGTTGCCGATGTTTCTCATAGCCATCATTCAATGAGCCAATGACAGGTGTTAAGCAGTCTCTCTCTCTCTCTCTCTCTCTCTCTCTCTCTCTCTCTCTCTCCTCTCCTCTCCTCGCCTCTCCTCTCCTCTCCCTCTCTCCGGTCTCTTGTTTGCTGTTATTTGAGTAGAAGTGCATCATTGCCTCTATTGATGGCTGAGCACCGATGCCTAAGCACAGGCATTGCATTGTAGGATATTTTATCTTTAGACTCAATATTGAATGTTTCGCTTTTGCCTCGATTTGTATTAAATAAAGTGGTCGTCGCCTGCCTTCCACTGAAATATGCGAAGCCATGGATGCCAGTGCTTAACATTCTGAAGGCGTTCAAACCCACTCTCCGGTCCTCACAATTTACATACATTCAAAAGCCTTGCCTTATATTTATAGTCAAATTATATCGCATTTCAAACCTCTAAACTTACTATACGTTTCTCTTGTATTCACTTCCACATACGTCTAGTCATTACAAATGTTACACTGAGTTAGAGCAGAGATTGTCTTTGAATCCTAATGTCCACCTAATCTGAACAATCAGACTGTTCTACTGATGTACTGCACAGCAGAGTAGAGTAGAGTAGAGTAGTGTCAGTGCAATACAGTTCAGTGCAATCAATGGATCTGTAATTCTGATTCCATTTGTTGATTCAGACACACTGTTCGCTAATTTTTCTCACATATTATTAATAAACACAAATTGCAAACTATATTCGTTTGGATACAGTCGTAGACAATGTTAGAGAGAAAGGAGAGAACGAATTGAATGTATGTTTACTCGATTTTTGATATAAAGTATAAGTCAAACAATATTAGATTATAGAGCGAAACAGTGAAGCAGCCAAACAGTGGCTTCTCTGCAAATCTCTGCAAATTCGGCCAAAGAGTAAGAGTGGAGACGAAGAAGAAGAGAAGAAGAGATGCAATTTTAACAGTATGTGTGCACTGGTATTGGGCGGTCATATCTCAGAGCCAAAGTAATGGCTAAAATCCATCATTGTGCTCATGAAAGCTGAGACAAGAGTGCCGCAGCACAGGGAGTGAGGCGAGAGAGAGAGAGAGAGAGCACTCACACACGTGTTACTTCCCATTTCTTCATAAAAGACTGGAGGCGTATCCGATAGCACAGTTAGCACAACTTCACATCAATAGTCTTTGCTCTCATTTCTCTCTTCATCTTTGATTCACTTCTCACGAAAGCATTGTCTGATTGTGTGACCAATAATTATAAGAGCGACTAAACTAATGCCATTGATTGAGACAATGTTGCAGAAGAGCTCAATTATCTGCTGTTTGTTGGGCTCCTCCATGTCTCTGATGCGGTCTTCTACTGCATTCCGGACCAATACATAACTTTTATATTTCATGTGTTGAGTTCAGTTCAGTTTAGCTAACTTTTCATCCCTTCCTCTAATGCTTAACACGTACTGTACTAACAGTCGATATTTGCTTCTACTTAACCGACAAATGCCTTAAAAGAAAGACAGAAAGAAAAACAGCACTTTCTGACTAAAGAATAGTGGATAGAGTGCTAGTGCTCTACTGTAATGCTCTGGTTATGCGCTTTGATTAATCTGATATTTTCTGTCAGCCCTTTTGCTAACTCTTAATTAGAGTCTCAATCATTAATATCATAGACTTTAATACATTGTATTCAATAATTTCTATTAAATTTTATTTATAATTAATTTCTCTTTTGATTTCACATTCGATTCATAATTATTATTGATATAAATATAGGGATGGCCAATGGGGGGGGTATAGCCAAAATACCCCCCCTAGGTTTTGAAATGGCCATTTTGGAGTGGCCTATTTCCGATGA
>JAQIWA010000064.1:0-58841 GCA_034693305.1 Eueremaeus valkanovi | reverse complement strand
CCTGCAATTGATGTTAAAATAATTTAAATTTTTGTTTATAGAGATTAGAAAATTACGAAAATTACAAATTAACGAGAAATTTGTCATTTTTGGGAATTAATTATAATTTTTATTCTTCATGGCTTAGGATAAAAAATATTTTGTCATTTAATTAAATTAATAAATCATTTTTACTTTATTTTTTATAAAACAGATTTATTTGAAAACTTTTGAATTTGTTTGCAATCAAATGAATCATCAAATGCTTTGATGAAGAGTTTGATAATCCGTTTAAAAAATTTATGATTTATTATCGATTTTTTATATAAGAAAATTATTTTTCATCCAAAAGTCTTTGAACTTAAAGAAAAGCTTAAATTTATTTTGAAATAATATTAAAAGAATTAATTAATTAAATTGAAACTTGGTCTTTTTATAGAATTTAATATTTGAAAATACATTGCTTTATGACTGAAGAAAACCAATTGAATTCAATTACTTCCAAAGCATTTATAAATAATTGATAGAAAAGAAAAAGACAAACATTTTCTTATAATAATTATTAAGGAAAACCTTAAATATTATAAATATAACAAAAGTTATGTTTCAATCGGTTATACGTAATGTTCTTAAACGAGAACATAAGTAAAACTTATTTTTATTTCCCTTCTCTATACTTCTCTATACAGAAGAGTAAAGCAAAACACATAAGAATCCAATTACTTATGGATTTAAATAATTGATTAAATGTGTTGTATATACGAGAAAAGCAGTCGTCAGTCCAATAGTCCAATAAATGCTAACTTATATCAACAGAAGTTAAGTTCGACTAAAAGTTTGTTCGATAACGAAAAGGTGTTCTCAACTAATGATCTCTCTATTGGGAAGGTAGTGAAACAGGAATGAGAGGAACGGAAGAGAGGAATTTTGATCACTAATAAACAAGTGAACAGTGTTTGGCAATTGTAGTGAAACGCATAAACAATGCATGTATTGTAGGGAACAGTAGAATAATTTAGAGCATTAAAGATAATTTGTTGCCTAAACTAAGCGTATAAATCACAATATGTTACTTCAATTTGTTTTATCCCTTTCCAAACTACTCGTGTCCTACTCTATCGCTTGCATACCAGTGCCAAACGTATTAGACTTACACAGAGCTATCGAGAGCGTAGTTAGACTAACATTGGGCATAATAGCAGTACAGTTAGAGTTAGTGCCAAATAACTCGTAAGACACAAATGAAGGAACGAAACAATGCCTGTTCTGCCTGTACTGCCTGTTCGCTAAAAAGTATTTTTATGTGATTTCCCTCAGGAATGTCGTATACACACAGCTAGTCTGGCGCTCGACTTAATGCTATCGGGAGACAGACGTTAGGCGTTAGTGCCGCACATTTCTCTCTCCTCATCGTCTCTGCTGTTGCACTCCTGATGTAAGAGCACAGCAGAAGTCAGTTCTTGTATTCGTAAGATTGTCTGCAATTAGCGCCACTCGAATCGGACGTTTGCCTCTAATCCCCAAAAGACACAGAAAATGTAGATATCATGCAATCAATTCATAAACTCATCAATTGATTACTTATGACAACAAACAGTGTATAAAAACAAAAACAGAGAAAATATTAAATATAAAACAAAATGCGTTTAACTTTTATGATTGCGATATACGAGTGAAGCCATAAATACAGACAATACATACGAGTGAACAGACAATTGATAAACGGATCCATTTCTACACTCCTCTGACTGTCTGTGTCTAACAATAGGCTTCTGTCATAAAATATTATATTATATTCTTTTGCGTTAAAGTAATTGTTTCAACCATTTCTACGGTATTAATCTGTGATGTGCAAGGTATCCATTAGTATTTGTGGCGCATGCCAGTAAGATTTAGCCTCGCTCAATTGAAAATCAATGGCCAATTTTATATGGAATTAAAGTTTTTGTGAGTTTAGTTGTATCTAACCATTAAACTATCAAGGTAATCAGAAAATATGTTGTGCCATTTTCTATAAACCCATTTGTAGGCTGAGCTGCACATCTCTGTTCAATAAATTATAGCCATTTTCCTAATGTTTCACTTTAGCTGATGTCTGATATTATAATGAAAATAATCTCTATATTTGTGGTCCAAACGTATGCCAACCCATAGAACAATATTTTCTTAATTTTTTCATTTATTTTATTTTTGCCTAATTTTTGAATTTTATTTGTTTTGTATATGAAATGCAAAAAGAAATTCAAATTTTAATATTTAAATCAATTTATTTCAAAAAAGTTTATATAAAATAATTTATTTTTCTATTGAAAAGAGAATAAAAGTTTATTTGACTCATATTTTAGGTATAATTCAATACCATTTGACGATATGATGCGTTCGCTTCCCTAAACACAACAAAACAATAGGTTTTAATGAATATAAGAAATGATAGAAAAATCAGATATTCTTTGATTCAATGGAATGAATGGCAAACATAAGAGAGAATCCAATTGTTGTGTCCAATACATACCTACACTCAATATGGTTAGACTGTTCGGCAGAATATCTTTTTGTGTCAATATTTGTGTCGGAGAACTGACTTTTGAATAATTAATGTAAAATCCGCCGCCTTTTATAGTACGGAGCGCTTCGTCTGTTATGTATAAGATTTATATTAACTATAAATACATAAACTTTGGTATAAATAGTAGAGAAGACAAGAGAAGAGAGTATTAACTATTCGATTGGTGTTTGTATAGAGAGTGACCACAAATGGATTTCTGTTCACAACCTTATTATACTTTACTCTTAAATATAAAAGTTTTTAATTATTAGGCTTTTAATGATTGTGTAGTCACAGGTATATCGGATAATAATAATTGTAGCAAGTTTACATTCTTGAATAGATCAATAAACAATTGAAAATTCAGTCATTTCTAAAGATTCGATCGATTAGAGCAAGAATTTAACCAAAAATAAAATGAAACGAATGAAGTTAATCTTGGTCATTGACTTGAGAATCAAATACAGTGCTATCAGTGTCAATTCTCTGCGTTTCTATATTCTATAAAACAATTTATTAAACTGACCCACCTGTTTTCGAAAGTGAATTCAATGAAAGAACATGTTCCAATTTTTTTTTCCAAATCTATCTTTCCTTCATTTTTCCTATAAATTGTTAAATGATTTTTTTAGTAAATTCTAAGGGAATCTCTATGAATAGGACCTGGACACTTTGGACACTTTGGACATATTGGACAGTTAGGGTGAGCCTATTTCTGGTCACTCCGTATTCATATAATAGAGAATAGAGTTATAGAAAGAATGGTTGGATTTGAATGCAAACGAAAATATCAGAACATTTTGTGTGCATTAAACGAGTATTAAATAATCCATACATTGATTCGTAAAGCACTCGGCTCTCAGGGCTAAGTCCAGAGCTGTCATCTCGTCTGGACTGAAGAATAGACTGCATTTGTGTGAGCCCTCAAACACATCATTAATTTCGGATTCATTGAGTTGTGCCAACGCATTCACATCTTTCTGGAACAGGGCTTCCGTCGTCTTCTTTGCAGACAACAGTCCGGCCTCTGTTGGACACAAATTGCATACATTTCCACAAATATAGCAATATTTTCAATATTTTTCATTTCAATTGCATTTCATTGCAAAACTTAATTGACATAAGCAGAGTATAAGCCCTGACCTCCATGTATGAGGAGTGTCATTTCCTCGGCCAGTTTCGTCTGCAAGTACCAGGGCTTAGGCCGGGTCAGTTGCTTTTGAAACATTTGCTCAATTTCTGCGTCAGATTTGAATGAAAATAATTTCATAAATCCATGTATTTGTGTGTCAGTCAAGCGATGAAAAAACTGTCGAAAGAAATGAATTCAATTAATAATAGCTTTTATTTGACTTTATTTGTTGTGAAAATCAATTGAAAACCTGATAGAGATTGTAGGCAGAGGTGCGCTCAGAGTTCAAATAAATGGCCTTCTCCTCGGTTTTTCCAAATTTGTGTCCGTCTTCGTTGGTCAGTATCGGCACAAACAGACCAACAGCTTGTTCTCCGGTCAGTCGTCTGATGAGGTCATGACCGTTGTGTATATTGACTGTTTGGTCAATACCCCCGATCTGTTTCATATGATTTTTGTCTCAATTTTTTTGTTTGTATTCAATCAAACAGTTATCAAAAGACCTGTATTTTCGCGCCGTATGTCTGATACAAATGCAACCAATCGTATGATTGGAACAACTGATACGAGAATTCAGAAAAGCAAAGGCCAGTCGTCTCCAGACGTTCTTTAATGGTTTTCCCCATCATTGTAGCCAAACGTATATATCGGCCAAAACTACTCATGAAATCGATTACATTCTTATCGCTATACCATTGGCTGTTCCGACAGATACTACAGCGAAGACCACAAAACAAATGATTAAAACAGATATTAATTATAAAAACCATTCATTCATTGAATACATGTATTCTTCGAGTCTATCGTTTCTGCCTTTGCTTTTCCAGAAATATTTTGAGTGATTTTCAAAAATTCTTTTCACACTATTCTCTAAACTAATGGCATATCTGTCCACCAATTCCTTCTCAATCAAAGGCCTGTCATCTAATTTACCGCTCGGATCACCGATTCTTGCGGTCGAGTCGCCAATCAAGACAACGACTCGATGTCCTGATCGGTGCAAATGGAGTAGTGCTGTCAACACCAATAGGTTCCCGACGTGAAGGCTATCATATGTGGCGTCAAAACCCGTATAAATGGTTGGCTTTCGAGACAACAATTCATTTATATTTTCTCTGAATTTAATACAATTTTAAAGAAAATTAAAAACAATTCAGACATCGATTCAAATCAAAGTCCCATATCGTCTGAAGACATACTTCTCGGGGAAATGATTGCTAAATATTCCTCTATTTGTGAACCAATCGTATGTTTTATTACTTAAATAACGACAATCAGAATAATTAAAACAAAACTTTTGATTGCAATTCAGATAATTATCACTTCTTTGAGACAGTCTTTGATTCAGGACTGAAGACAACAATAATTTTTGTCGACTTTTCAGTCTATAGTAAAAGAAAAGACAAGAAAAGAATTTTAATTAAAAAATTGACTTTAAATATGAGTTAAATTAAGTTTAAAATCGATTAAAAGCTTTAAATATTAAATACCTTTTAATAATGTTTGAACACATGTTTACAGCCATACGAGTAGTGAAAGTAAACACTGTTTTGAATGCAATGTTTTGATTGCCAATGAGTTTGCGCTCAAAGAGTATTAAAATATTTTTCATTCAATTTATTGATTCAATCCTTCAATCGATTTGTCTTTAATTTTCACCAAAAATATTGTTTTCATTTCATTCGTTTCGCGTTTAAAATGATTTAATCAATAAATTAATGCAATATTTAATTCAGATCTGATATTAAGTACAAAAATAAACACAATTTAAGTGAAAAAATCAGATATTTTTGAAATATGTTTTCAAAAATGACATTTCGTTTAACAAATTATGCCTTAATTTTGATGACATTTTCTGTCACTATTAGCACATGTACTGATGGCACAGGAGTTCCAGTCCTTATGTGGTCTACAGAACCGTAAGAATACTTTTTTGGGAATTATATTAAAAATTGATTTCAATTATAATTTGTTTAATATTTTTAGTCAAACGTCAAAAACAGATGCTTTGAATCGAAAGTCTTCGACAATCACTCGAATCGATTCCAATGTCTTAAGAGATGATTATCTGAAACAAAGACAAACAATAATAGCATTCATTCAAAACGACTTAAGTATTGAACAGTTTTCCACTGAAGACAAGAATCAGTTCAAGACATTGAATCAGATAATCAGTGATCAGACACTCGAACCGGTATTGCATTTGAATCACAAAAAATATATTTGAATTCAATTAATAATTAAATAATTTTCACATTCATTCAGATATTACTGACGGATGTGTTGACTCCAAACGAAGCGCTGAAAGACTTTTCAGTTCAGAACATAAATGAATTGAATGTCAATAACGGCAACAAAATTGCTATTAATTTACCCAAAAATAGTTTACTAGAAAACGATGAACTCATTGGACAGTTGTTGCATAAAATCAGTCAAAATGTATCAAAAAATTCATTGTATTTAATAACTGGTCGACAGAACAGTATAGCAAACAAAGACAGTGAAGACGAACAGCAAATAGAAGTCAATCATCGCTTTCGTCGACATATCTTAGCCGACGGTTCGGACAAACGGAGGAATAGAGAAGAAGTGAAGCGTTTGGTTGACGTAAAGGGCTGTCTGTTCTTCTACATGCGCTCATTGACTGTCAGCTACTACAGCACAAGTCAGACCAATTCCACTCTTTTGATCACAACTTTCGATTCACTCGAAGTCCAGCCCTCTTTGGGTGACTCCTTGTGCTGGAAAGATAATGGCAAAGAGCCGGCACTTCTGGACCTGACTTATCAGAAATCTAATACAAAACTGCAAATCAAACTAAGGATTGGAAAACATATAAAGTATTTAAATATAATTTATTTTGAATTTATTTTTCCAATTCTATGATTGAATTGATTTTAATTGGTTTCCAACCATTTCAGCGGCTTTTGGGCAATCAATAAAAGCGTAGCCATTCTTACCGACTCTAATACCCAACCGATTAAATACGAATTATTGACCGATGATATCAGTGCGGAAAAGCTGTTCTCTTATAGCTGTTCGAAGTTAACTGTATTGAGTAAAGCCGCCGATAGGGCACACAAATCGGGTATTGATTTGAATTTGATTTCAAGTATTCTATGATTGAGTCAACCATTTATCGGACATCCATTTCCAGGTCTGACACAAATCAAATTGGATTTCAATGGCTTTCAATTACAACCGTTTGTAAACCCAATGAATGCAAATATGAATCCAAAGTCAAAATACATAGTTTTCGCCGAAAGCTTCGACTGCCAGCCCTGGATGACTCTACCCCTTTGGATGGGTTTGATCACCCTCATCAACTTTGCAATCGTTGTATTCCTTGGAGTCTATATCCTATCGCAAGTCAATACTCCGGATCGGTTTGAGAATCCAAAGGCAAAGCCATTGATTGTGACAAACGCTGACGAATAGTATAGTTGTTTAGAATACTTATTGTCCTCTCATTTGAAAACATTGTTCATAGGATTCAACTCTACATATAATCTCATTGCCTGTACTCTACTGTATGTCACATAATAACTGTGCATTTGATCTCATTTTAAGCGTTTAAATCACTCATAAAGTAATGTCTTTTTTTTGTATAAGAATCTGATCAGTCATTTGATCCCAGGCCCGCACAATTTATTCAGATCTACCCCTCTCTGAGTCGACCGAAAGTTCCAAATAAAGGACAGTTAGCCTACAAATTGATTGCATATAAGAAAATTATGTTGAGTTTATCATAAGATAAATTGAATCTAGTCAATATTCATAATGTGGATCAATTAAGTCGAAGTGCAAGTATTACTGCAAAATAAGTCTTCTTGTTGTTTAGGAGGAACTGTATTGACAGGTGTTTATCAATTGGACCCGTATTGTAAATAAATAATTTTTGGGAAAATTCTATTCAATATAAGATCAGTTCATATGAATTGAGTGGACATTATTTGCGAGCGAACTATGAATACGAATAATGAATTTGTTTTATATAATAATTATTGTATTATTAATTCAAATGTAATTCTGTTTAATATTATTTATTTTTTTTCTAAATTTCATTTGATTTTTAAATATTTTACTTATTATATTAAATTGATTGGATAACATTGAAATAGTTGGTGGGTGCGATTCTGTAGTCAAACAGAATTTTATTAATATAATAATTTGTATATTTGTCTTAAATAAAAATAAATCTTAAATATATTGTTTATTTGTATGAGTCGAACATTTGAACCATTTTATAACATACTGTAAGAAGTACTGCGTCAGGTTATTCGTTGACACAATAGTATTATTTCGTCTCTAATTCTTCAGTAATTTCAATAAGCATTGACGCAATGCATAGATCAGAGCTGTAATGCTTTCAATCCGTATTCGAATCGCATTGCAAAGCAAAGCATTCCTTTCAGTAGTATTTACTTCACTGTATTTGAAGTGCATTTTCAATACAATTAGTCTTTGTTTGCATTCTTTGTTGACAACAACAGTCCGTTCGTTATGTCCGAACAGTCCGAACAGTCCGGATATGAGATATCAAGAGTTGTTGGACTCAACGACTCGTTGGCCAAACACTTGACGTGCAGTATATGCGCGGCTATAATGAAGAACCCATTGGACATGAAATGCAAGCATACCTTCTGTTCCCAATGTATCCGTCAGTGGCTCTCAGATCACAATACTTGTCCGGTTTGTCGACAAGTGATTGGCATCAGACGAAGTGCCCGGAGCCAATTGAACACATCGGGCCCCTCTGCGAGCGAAGCACAACTGGAACCCAATATTTTGGCTCAAAATCTAATAAATGACTTGAAATACAAATGTTATACCGAATCCAATGGCTGTCAGCAGCCGATAGAATTGGGTTCACTGTCCGCCCATTTGGACATTTGCGAGCAATACCTGTGCGGCAAATGTGGACTAAAAATGGGTAAAACTTCAGAACACGACTGTTTGACACTCATGAGGAATGAGATGAATAAATACAAAACATCGCTTCAGATCTGTATGAATGCCAAAGATTTGATTGAAAAACAATTGAATGAATGCAAACGAAAAGTTCCCGAAAATAATGGTTTGGATTCAAATCCATTCAAAAGACTGAGAGCTGATAATGAGCTGAGCAGTGGTCAGAATAATGAGTTTTATGTTCGCAAAGACTTCCAAGTTGAGAAAAAAGGATGTTTTGTGGAGATGGCATCCATTCCATTCAAACGCATTCAAATCGATGGAAAAGCATTCATTCGTTTGCTTCTAATCGATGGCAGCTCTGAAGACCTGACGCCGAGGTTTGCCGTCAGAATGAAACCGAACGCAACGTTCGATACTCTGCTGGACTGTATGCGAGACACTGTTGCTAAGTATAGGGATCAGGACCTCAAGCTCAGAGGTCAGTTCGGATGTATAATCTTACCGGACGATACACCGGCAAAGCTGGGCCTAATACACAACCAGATCCTCAGACTCCACGCCAACTCCTAATTATTTCAATGCTATTGTTTTCGCTTATAATTCATTCAAACATTATTTGTATTATTTTCTTAATTATATGAATACTGAAACCATATGTACAGAGAATACAGAGAAAACTCGACTTTAATAAAGAATTCTGAACTCAAGTCTTGCCAACAAAATGTATCCGAATATGAACTCAAAACTGCAATCTATAAGAGTTGTCCGGGTTATATCCCTTCTTCAGGAACTTGATATGTCCTGTGCTAAAAGTCCTGGTTCATTGTTCTGGTCAACATTTAGTGTCTTATTCACCCCATTTTCAAGGCCAGGTGTTTTCGCTGAACTTTAAACCTATGTTTGTATTAATATAATTGAAATTTCTGTTCATTTAATTCTAATTTATATTATATTTAATTCTGTTTTGTATTTATGAATACAATAAGTATTGAGTTCTTTAATAGTATTGATATTCTTGTGAATCTGTGATAGAATATAAGTCTACAAAATCTATACAGAATTTCATCACTTTTTAATAGTTATATTCAATACAAACGTAAAGTATTGACGAAATGCATAAAAGACGTCGATTTGAGCTCTCATTCATTCGACCCGTTATTCCGATTGTATGACTCAATCGCAGGCATAGAGTGGAGAATGAGTGGCCCTTCGAGTCATACAAAGCGTACTTTCAGTACTGTTTCGCTCAAACCATAAACTTTTGATCAGAATTGAGAGGAATTTTGTTTTGAACTTAAGTTCAATTATCCATTCATTTATTCATTCTTTGCCTAACATTATGTGCGAACAGTCCGGATATGATATCACAAGAGTTGTTGGACTCAACGACTTGTTGGCCAAACACTTGACGTGTAGTATATGCGCGGCTATAATGAAGAATCCGGTGGACACTGACTGCAAGCATACCTTCTGTTCCCAATGTATCCATCGGTGGCTCACAGATCACAATACTTGTCCGGTTTGTCGCCGAGTGCTGACTATCAGACGCAGCACTCGGGCCCAACTGTCCTCACCTACGACTGCACCCGAACTGAAAGCCAATATTTTGGCCCAAAATATAATAAATGACTTGAAATACAAATGTTATACCGAAGGGAATGGCTGTCAAAGAGCTATAGAATTGGGTCAAATGGACAGTCATTTGGAGCAATGCGATCGATATCTGTGCCATACATGTGGATTCAAATGGGGTAAAGTAGTCGAACATAACTGTGTGGAACTGATGAGGAATGAGATGAATAGATATAAGCAAACGCTTAAAGAGAGGACTGAAGTGAACAGAGATATCGAAAACCAATTAAAGGATTGCAAACGAAAACTGAAAGTTTGCGAAAATAAATGCTTGGGTTTAGAGAACAGAAACAAAAGACTAAATAATAACGAGTGGACTGAAGGCCAGAAATGGTTTCACGTCAGAGAAGAGCTGCGGTTGGATCAGATCGAGTGCTTCGAAGAACACATTTTCAGTCCTTATAAATGCGTTCAAATCGATGTCAAGTCATTCGTTAGGCTCAGAGTGCGGGACGAATGCACTGACAGTCCGATCCCTTCGTTTGCGGTCCGAATGCGAACGAACGCAAAGTTTTACACTTTATTGTCGATATTGCGCCAAAAGATCGGATATCGGTATCACAACGTCGTCTTCAAAGACCTGTCCGGCCATATGGTCTCCCTTTCCAACACTCCCCGGAATCGGGACTTAAAAGACAACGATATAATCAAATTCTGTTTAAAATAATTATTTATTCTTTAAATTCTTCTAAACTTTTGTTTTCTCTATATTTCATATAAATATTCATTGAATTATTCTTTTGTTAATTAACTAAAAATAAAATTATAATAAGTATTGAAAAATCCATTTTTGCGAACCATATGTACTGAACACTAATTGAAACGATTGGCTAAAGACAGGGTATATTGAAAAAGGGTTAACCCATCTGTGAGTTAATGGAAGTTAGCCTCAAAAGCAAAATAATCGAAAGTCGAGTCTATCTATTGATTGGTTGATCCGAATAACTTTTGAATTCTTCAAAAAAGTTGTCCGGGTAATTGAATAGGGCCTGCAGTATAAGAGATAATACTGTAGTGCAGAGTCTGTGTGGATATATTTCGTCACTATTTAATGGTTTGCATAATCTCTCAAACATTTACGCAATATATAAAACACGTCTATATATGAGCTCTCATTCATTCGACCCGTTATTCCGATTGTATGAATGAATGTATTACTCAATCGACGTGTCCTTCAAAGCATTCAAAGCGTACTTTCAGTCAAATAGTCTTTGAAAACAAACTTTTGTTTAAAGTTTTGAATAATTATTTCATTCATTCATTGTTTGTCTGACACTATGTTTGGATACGATATCAAAAGATTTACTGATTTGAGTCAATCGGTGGCCAAACACTTGATGTGCAGTATATGTGCGGCTATACTGAAGAGTCCTTTGGAGACCAAATGCAAACATAACTTCTGTTCCCAATGTATCCATCAGTGGCTCTCAGATCACAATAATTGTCCAAATTGTCGACAAGTGTTGGGCACCAGACGTACCCCTCGGACCCATTTGAGCACAACTGCGAGCGAAGCACAACTGGAACCCAATATTTTGGCCCAAAATATAATAAATGAGTTTAAGTACAAATGTTATACCGAATCCAATGGCTGTCAGCGACCGATAGTATTGGCGCTAATGAGCACTCATTTGGAAAATTGCAAACACTATGTGTGCGATAAGTGTGGACTCAAAATGGGTAAAGTGTCGGAACATAACTGTTTGCAACTCATGAGGAATGAGATGAATGACTGCAAACGAAAGCTCAAAGTCTGCGAAAATAAATGTTCGGATTTGGAGAACGAAAACAAAAAACTTAAGACTAATAATGAGGTCAAGAGTGGAGACAACTGGCTGTACATCAAACAAGAGGCCGATTTGGAGCGCATGGAGTGCTTCCTCGAACACGACTCCAATCCATACAAATGCGTTCAAATCGATGTCAAGTCATGGGTTCGGCTCATAGTAGAGGACAACTGCACTGACGATCCGATTCCGCTGTTTGCGGTCCGAATGAGACCGGACTCCAAGTTCTCGACATTGAGGTCGTGTCTGCGCCAAACACCCAAATACCGGTCCCTCCGCTTTGTCTTTAGAGACCGGTCCGAATATCTGATATCCCGTTCCGATACCCCACAAAATCTGGGCCTAAAACACAACGACTTCATAAAAATCTGTAAATATTTATCGATTTTTCACTTTTACTAAACTTTTGTTTTTCTCACATCTCTTAAGACTCGGATCCGGATTCTGAGGACTCGGACTCCGATCAGGACTCAGAATACGCAGACCTGGATGATTCGGATGAACTGGAAGAGTTGGAAGACCTGGCAGATGACGACCTGACCTGACCGGAGCTCCGGAATTAAATTTGAAAACTACTTAAAAATAGTTATATTTTTGTGTTTAAAATATTTGAATAATTGTTTGGATTTAAAAGTTTTCTTTCATTAATATAATTGTTTTTGTTTTCTCTCATTTCTATTCAATTTTTTGTTATTGTTTTTATTTTTATGTTTTATTATTAATTAAATATCAATAAAAAACTTTTTAGAACTTTAATAGAAGTTTAAAATAAAAACAAATGAATGAAAAAAATTCTTCATTGGATGCCATCTATTAGTAGAATAGAAATATTTGTTTTGTTTTGTGAATGCATTTCACGTGAATTCAATTCAATTCAATCGATTCGTACGAATGTTTCGCTTCTTCTCTGTCTTTGTAATAGATTGGCAATGAATTAAATGCTTTCAAAGTTTTATTTTATTTAATTATTTTCTTATTTATTATTAAAAATCAATTTATTAATAGTTTTGAAACAGAAATGAAAACTAATTTATTGTTTATAACAAGAATTGCAATAATTTTGTTAACATTTAGTAAACAAAAAATGTTTGTATTGAGTGACCAAACAGTGGAGTCGACCGCAGATGAAGACAATACGGATGCGACGGAAGAGCCGGTGAAGCGAATGATCGGAACCAAAGATGAGTTCAGAATACTATTCAAAGAGAAGAGAAGACAACAGATCTCAGCCGTGAAGACACTGCAGTCGTTCGGCAAATACGAGCAGAAGTACTCAATGGTCAGCAATATCTTCGACAAACTCTTCGAAGTCCAGCAAAAGGCCAAACAATCGATCGAAAACTCTTCGTATGTCTTGGGCTCAGAGCTGCCCAAAGAGGGCCAACTGTTGGACTCCTTGTCCAATATCATCGAAAACTGTGCTTTTTTTGGTGATATTGTGCTCCGACTGCCGGACATCAGTCATCGGGTGCTCAGAGCCGACCAGAACCGCAAGTTTGAGTCGCTGTACAAGTGGTGTATTTCCTTCTCTTTGGCCACAGACTTGTGCGACAAGAGTACGACTAAAATGTTTGATCTGTTGGCACAAGAGTTAGCACTCGTACCCAAAAACGAGTCTTACGTTAATCCATACAAAAAGTCTAACAAAAAAGTGAAGTTTGATATGAATGCAGATGTCGTCCAAAGCAGTGATCATCCGAACCATCAGAACCAGAAGAATGACAAACGCAAGCAGAAGGCCATCAGAAGAGGTCCACGACTTTCGAGGAGCAGATCCTCTGAACTCTAGTTTTGTATAAAGCGCTCAAAAACTGTTTAATTATTACGGAACTAATGAATACGGAAATCAATTTCGTCCCAAATGTGAGCACAAATTAAAGTGATTTTCAATTCAAAGCCATTTCTTTGACTTTATTTTTCATTTATTTTTATAATAATTGAGTTTATATTGAATTTAATTGAAATTTTTCCAAAAGTATTATAAATACTATTCGTTTGAATTGAAAGCATTCTATTGTTTACTCTTTTTCTGATTTGAATGTAAATTAATGTAAAAAATATTAAAATTTAAATAAATATTCGATTAATAGGACGTTAAATATAAAAAATCAAATGTGCAAGGGGGGCTGAGTATATGGCCAAAAGTACCTGAGCTCATTTGTTAAAATAGCTGCTCATATTTGAAAGGGGCTGACTTTACTAAAGCAACTAGGGTATTTGAGCATATACTAGATTCAGTGACCTTGCACATTTCTATAGCATTAATTAATTTATTGAATAAATTGACTCAATTTTAGGCCATTTTTAGTGAAATTAGTAAACATTTGATGATTTTATTTTCTTTTAAGTGAAATATAATTATATTTTAATTACATATAAAATGTTTTAATAATAATTATAGGTTTTATATATTTTTATTTGATATACAATTTTATATTCAATTCAGAAATAGAAAAATTCATTAAATTATTGTTTATTTGGTTTATGAATAAATTCTTTATTGTTATAGAATTGGATTTAATTTATTTGTATTAAGATTTTTATAATTTATTTTCAAATATTTATTGAATATTAAACTCATTATTATTATTGAACAAAATGTTTGCTCTGAAAGCAGAATATAATTCTGAACTTCCAATGGTTTGCTCTGAAAGTTGACCTCCAATTGGGAGCTAAGTGTTGGCCGAACAGCACAATCGATGTCATCACTGGTCTGGTATGGGAAGGAGTAATGCCAGCGAAAGGCCTGATACGACACCACTTGTAAAGCAATGCATTGCCAGAACAGTCTGATTGCCCGCAATATTATGTGCGCAGCGCATACGGGAGAGGGATATAACCTCTCTATGCGTTTAGGATAGCCCACAGACAGAGGCAGAGGATTGCTATAAACAGCGCTATTCTGTAATTGCATTCTGTGCTGAGCAGAGACTCAGAGCCCGTATTCCACACTCAGACCAGAACTCACTGAAACTTCGATTCTATGGACAACAGAAGACATTCAGCCACTAGAGTGGCGGCCGCTGTGGCCCAGGAGGCCATCTGTACGATCATGTCTTCTTCTGCTGACCATGACTTCGAACTGAGTCTGCAATCGTACGCCACCGGCGCTAATGGCCAACAGATCAAAGCCAATGATAACACGAATCCGGTTTCAGACAAAGCAATCGCTTCTGCACTCAAACCAAACCACAAATCAATGTATGACTCATACCAAGTGTGGGCACTCAAGACATACGGCGATTCGGCTAAGACTAAGACCGTTACGAAGAAGAAGTACAACAGAATCATAAAGATTCTGAGGGGAGAGGAGGGCACCAATGTTGAGAACTCCAAGTTCCGCTTCTGGGTCAAAGCCAAGGGCTTCAGACTCGGGCCGCAGAACTTGGCTGCGCTCGAGATGAAGAGCACAACCGAACAGGTGTTATACGTTCCCTGTTCTAAGACAACGGTATGTTTTGCTCATTTATATTGAAAATTATTATAAATTTTTTTTACAATTCTTTTCTGTTTTTCATAAAAACTTTATTAATGTTATCCTTCAGAACAGTCTGTTCCAGAGGTAGTCTAACTCTATATTAATGTACGGCGTGTTTAAAATAAATGAATTGTGGAGAAGGGAGTGGAGGGCTGGCACTGTTGAAGGTGCTTATGCGTAACGTTATTAGATTCTGATGTTCTGATGCCATTCCACTGATAACGCAATGCTTTTGCAATACTATTCTGTATGAGCTGTACGGATGTGAGCACTGAATCAAAAGCTTTAATATTCTTCAGAAGTTTTCTTTAGAGCGCGTATGACTGCAAAGTATGATTGCAGGGGTATATTCCCATATCTGTTCTCTTTGATCCCGGTTTCAATGGTTTGTTTCCCAGATATCTACTAATCCTATTATAATGTTATGTCATGTCATATAAATTAGACAATCGGACAAAAAGTATACGTTTTGGCGATTCGTATTTGAAGTACACAATAAATAAGTTATGATTGCATTGAATTTGTTTGCATTTTAAGCACAAACACCGAAAATATTGCAAACAAACCTTTTTCTACACTTTTCTACCTATTTTTATATGACTACAGCACCAGTACTAAAGTTTAGATCGAAATAGAGTACAATTTTATGGCTTAATATATAGCTACTAAAGGAGAGGAGGAGAGGGATCGGGAGAGCACTATCATTCGCTCTCTCTCTCTCTCTCTCTCTCTCTCTCTCTCTCTCTCTCTCGCTCTCTCTCGCTCTCGCTCTCTCTCTCCTCTGCACAGAATTGAATCTCTTCAGTGTGTGCTCTACTGCACTGCCATTCCTTTCCTCTATTGCTGTACTCTTTATCGTTGCTCTCATTCCAATTCTCAGTTGCATTGAGTGTTTGGGCAAAATGTGAGGCATTTCTGTATTTCTGTCTGAAATTTCGAATACAGAAAACTGAGTACTGAGTGAGTGAGTGAGCGTATGTATGCATTGTATGGCACATGTATGCCGTGTACAGTACTGTAGTGTGCATTGACTGGTAGCTGCAAGCATTCGCACAATTGTATGTTAACGGGACACCATTGGGTTTGTGTGCGACTATATGTGCTCTCAGCTTCAGCTTCTTTACTGTGTGTGCACTGACTATATTGGAATGTATGTGCGATCGATAATACAATCTGACGGGGGGTTCCTATTCTGCCTGCGATTCCCTACATTCAGGCAAACACTGATATCGAACAGGCATTTGGAGCACACACTCGCTTAGTGTGTATGTGTGCTGTATGTGTGTTATTCCCCTCCAGTTTAATGCTTGCCATCAATTCTTCTCTAAGAACGAGAATCGGTATACTATATGAGGCAAATGCAATATCATTTACTAAAGCCACCCCTGCCTGCAGTAACACCCGTTTCCACCACTGGTGTGTTGTTTGTGACTCCAGTGTAGAGGAATAGAAGCCATAGACGAATGGAGTGAAGAATAAATAGACTGAACTTTTTAGGCATAAAATCTTAGAGAATTCAGATTCGATTCCGAATATAAAATTTGTGTTCAATATATTGTCAGCCAATTTATGTTCAGATTTTTCTGACAAAACACTGCAAAAGGATCCGCAATAAAGGCGTTTCGCAATTATATACCCATTTTTGAATAGCTTTCAACTTTTATTATTCTAAATCATATAAATAGGGTATTATTCAAACGCAAGAATTTATTTCTATATTTATTTCGCCAATAATTATAGATTTCTATTATTTAGTATTCTTTTTCATACGATTTATATATTTCTTCTTATTTGTTGTTTGGGATGAAAATCCAATAGGTTTTACAAATCTATGTTTGGTTATCATTGGCTGCTCTTATATGAAAAGAAAAACTGTTTTTTGCTTACAATATATATACACAGGAGAGAGAGTAGGAGAGAGTGTAGGTGAGAGAGAGAGAGAGAGAGAGAGAGAGAGAGAGAGAGAGAGCTGAATCGAAACGAAAGATTTGAAGATTTTCAATAAAAATATCAATAGAGAGGGAGAAAAAGTTAATTATAATAAATGCTAACAAACACACAAACAGACAATATTGAGACACACATAGAGTACAGTGCACACACACACACATACAGTGCACATACACACTGTGTTGGTGACCTTCTTCGCTCGGCCTAAGCAACAGGCAATTTGATAATTTAGTATAACATGCACTCAATTCTCCTTTTGAGTCAATAGCAGAGTTGAGTTCCACAGCTTAGAAGCACAACACCAATGGTTTTTACATCATTAGCTTTCATTTCTGACTTACTCTATATATAATATATATATTTATACAATTGCACCTGTGCCAGTGCCTGTGCCTGTGCTTCTGCCTACAGTATGCATGTGCCTGTGTTGTGATGAAGTGCATTCGCCATACCGTACGCCATACCATACGCCAACCCTATTCACTAGCAAACGAACATTTAGTTGACACAGAATTATATGAAAGAATAAAATGAACTCAAAAATAGGAGATTTTCTGCTTATGAATGAAGTCATTCTTGACTCGAGTGATGAACGCATTAATTATTGGCAAATATTTCATTGAGTAAAGAGAATATAAGATTTCAAACAGAATTATATAAATATAGTTTACGTCTATATCTGCTATCATTCGATTGTCTCGTATTTCTGATCTTTTGTTTCGTTTACTGCAAAATATATCCCTCTTATTCATGAACTGAGCACTGGTGCACTGATATATTCTGGCTCTTTCTCTTTTCACATCTATTTTATCTGAACTCTCAATCATATAAAATGACAAAACTGTAGATCTATTTAGAAACATGTTTAGAGTCCAATGCCTATCATGTCATGCATTTATATTTGGTCCGCAAAACAAGTCTAACAGAGTTCTGGTTCTCTCGTCTGAAGCGATGATTAGTTGTGTTTTCATTTTTAAACTATCGCTCTCTTTGACAGAAAAGTATGATTTCAGGGGTTGGCTTGACTTACAGCCCATCTCTTCTTGTGGCCGAATCGCTCTCTCAGTTTGTGCACTGCTCTCTGCACTTGAATGCCAGAGCGAAACAGAAAGAAAGAGAAAGAGAGAGAAAAAATAGAAAATCTTTTAAAATTTGTTTTATACTCCAAACCCAAACAGACAAATAGCAACAAAAGAGAGAGAAAGAGAGACATAAAAAATCGATTGGCACAGATCGGGACTGAGATATGATAGGAGTTTAATGATGTGTTAATAAAAATTGAAAAATATTTAAAGAAATAAGTGATATATCTATTTGTTATCTGAAAAATACAGTTTAGAAGAGAGTTAGACCGAGAAGAGTGCGAAGAGTATGTGTGAAAAGTAAAATAAATTACTCGGTTTTCAGATTGAGTTTGAGTTTGTTTTATATATTTTATCTGTTGGTTAGTAATGGTTAGGCACTAGCGGTGTAACACTAGATGTGCCGTTCAATCAAAAGCTAAGTTTCATATATATTGTATAAGAGTTGTGCAAAAAGACTAAACTTTTTCTTCACTCTTGACTGGCAATCGCCTACTAGTTCGCGAGTCTACCAGTTCTCTCATCGGTTTTATAATCATAAGCTTAAGGATTAGCAGAAAATACTCGTTTGTTATTTGAAGACTGCGACCAAACTAAAGGATCACTTTGTTTGGCGATCTCAGAGGCACTGGAACTCGAGATCGAGTCTCTGACCAAACCTCGACACAAGAGCTTAAAGTGTTAGTTCACATACAGCGCAATATTGTCTGTGCAGTTTGATTCGGGTGTCGGGGCATTACACACATTATGCACGATATATACCTAAACATAGTTTAGAAGACTATTGAATAAAAGATTTGTCTGAATAAATGTCACATTTGTTTCTGCCTGTTCTCAATTGACCATTACTTTTGCTGTGAAGAACTGTTTCTCTGAATTATTTGTGACCAACTCTTTTGTTTTCACTAATTCCGACTCAATTCTCGTTCATTCCTAACCATTTGGTTCATATAAATTAATTATAAACTTTGAATGATTTCACTTTTATTGGTTCCCAATATCAAACTCAACTTATTTTTTGCCATTTCTTCTCTATTTTGTTAAAAAATATTGTATTTATTTTTAAAGCTTAGAATAGCTTTGGAGAAAATTGTGTCCAAATTATTAGTTCTTCTTTCTTTGGATTTATTTTTTTAGAGTGTTTTTTTGCTAAAATTTTTAGTGATTTTAATCTTTTTGTTCTAATCTTAAATAATTTGTTTTTTGATTAATAACTAAAAAATAGACGAAAATTATTATTTTTTTTACTTTAATATTGATATGACTTATAATAAGTTATATTTGATATTGAATTTTGGAAAAACTTTGAATGAAATCCGATCTGAAATTCTTGACTCTATCCCTATCTGTCTCTCATTTAAATTTTCCGATTGACTAACACAATGATGATCTGCAGCACAAGTATAGTCAGACCAAAAGTTGTCACAATTATTGGTGTGCTTTTAGTTTACTTTTTGAGCGAAACATCTACAGCTCAGGGAGTGCTGGCTTTCTATTAGCGTTTGTTCGCATACAACTCACACACACTCACACATAGTATTACTGGAAGAGAGAGAAAGAGTATAAAACTTAGTTTATTTGATGCACACATCGCTCGAATCAAAGGCTATACTGTAGTCTGTGCTCATTGTGCTGTTGGTGCTGTTTATGGTGCACTAGTTCTTTGCTTCTTTTGATGATGAAAGTGAAGAACGAACGGTCCTTCGTGTGCCTCCAGGTTTCCAAAGAGACGAAAGCTTTTTCCGAGTTTTAGTACGACTACAGCCACTAAAGTAGAGATCAAAATACAGAATAGTCTGCAATAGTTTGCACTACACAGCTATTGAGCAATGTATGGCTCAGTCAGTACAGTCAGTACTCAGTCAGCTCTCTTTGCTCTCCCACTCTTCTCTTTGCTCTCTCACTCTAGTATTGCCACAATTTCTGGCATTGAGTTCCGTTCCATTCTCTCCTGTGCTCTCTAATACATGAGATTCTCGATGTAATTCTGTTTCGCATACTATCTGTCTCTTTATTGCCTCAAACTTAGGTCCTGTGAGTAGTACTGCACTAGTATTAGAATCGTATAGAACCAGAGTATACAGTTCTGTACGCTATGGTAGCTAAGAGTGGGTAGTAGTGTGTAGTGTCTGTTCTCGCACTGTTCTCTCTGAATGATATCGATTTTTCCTTCAGTCGGGCATCACATAAGGCATAGTTACTCTACGATTCTCTTTTATGAGCGAACTGGCAGGTTGTAGAGGTTTAGTCTAGATTGTTGTGTTAGCTCGCTCTAGCTTGCACAGGCACTGCGATCCGCACAGTTCTCTTCTCTTCTACAGTGCACTACACTCTTCTCTTGTGCACAGTTATAAGGCCTGCTATATCAGCATCCAATTTATCCGTAATAAAAGTTATCAAAAAATTTTTCCCGTTTCCAACTAAAAGGCAAAAACTTCTCTTTATTTTTTGAGCGCACAGTTATTATTGATATAAATTTAATGATAACTATATGGGTGTAAAACAGTTTTGCCAACTCAAATATTGTATGATAAGTTGGTTTTGGGAAAAAGAACCTCCGCTACCTTTGTATACGAGTACATATGCACACATTGCACACATAGACAAATTCAGTACAGAATGACCAAAACCAACGCCCAAATGCACTCCATTGCAGATTACCGTTGATATACACGCAATAAGTATTTGCGAAAAAATATTCTATGAAATGATAACCACATATTCACTACGCGAATATCGAGTCGTGTGTGTGTGAGTGGTATCGCACATAAGGTTTCATTGCCTCGAATTTGTCTACAAAAAAGTGCAATAATAATGCAATGATTATGTTCTGGCATAGGTGTACAGTACAGTCCATCTCTCACTTATAATTTACAGCCAATGAGAGGACAGAATAGGAATAAGAAATGACAAAATCAACACTTGCGGCGAAAAAGCAAAGAAATAGTAGTCGAAAGCAGAAGGAAAAGAACCAAAAAAAATTCGCACTCGAAGTAAGAAAAATTTCTAATAATTTTTTAGTATATCCACAAATTGTAAGCAAAAATAGTGTCCTTGAGTTTCGAGTCTAAAGATTATTACGATTTCTCAAAAGAATTTCTCATATTTTTTAGACAAAAGTTATTCAAAACTTAATTTGTTTGGCAGTCATTCAATCATTACTAGTGTTACGAATCAATCAAATGAAAGGAAATTTTGTCGAAAAAAATTAAGAATCAATAATACATATAATCGAAACAATCAATCAGTTATTGTTGGGAATCAATCGATTAAATTTCAAAACCACTTATAGATAATAATTGGTTCGGGTTTTCAATTTTCACGCCGATTATTGGCAACTCTTGTTTTACTGTATGAGCGCTTCAACTCTTTGTTCATATTATACATATATTCGGTGTATTTGTGCTCACAATTGAATGGTTGCCGCTATTCCTCACTCACTCCCGGAATGGTTGGTCTCTCCAGTGTTAGAACATATTGAGAGAAGTGAAGCCCATTGTATAAAATGATATTAATGTCAGTGAAGTAGGTTCTGATGTGTTAGGGCTCAGGATTATTAAGAGCTATGTAAACGAACACATATAAAAGCACTGTCTGTTCTGCACTGTACGAGAAATGCAACGCCAATACAATTTTCGAAAAGGTCTCTAAATTCGTATACTTTATACTCGTATTCATAGATAGCATATACAGTACACAATATAATACGGAATAATTTGTGTTCTGTTCCGTAGAGTAGAGTAGAGCACAAGTATTATACAATAGTTTTCTATCGTATATAATATTATGCAGTTTTTATATCATATGAAAACCGCACACATATTAAGTATTTTAGTTTAGACTACATTTGTATTTGTGGATCGCATTCATCGTATTTGGATAATACAGTACAACAACACAAAAAAATCTAAATCTAATTTCAAACACACCTCTCAATTGTCAGCAGAAAAAATACAAAATACAGAAAATATAGCATAAATTTTAAAGAAATAAAATATATTTTTCGCAGAGTTTTTGAATTATTTTCTGCGATAAACATATCTCTGAATACATGAAAATTGATTCAATTATACAATCAAATCAACAAAAATTATTTGGTATACAACACAACCTATGCGTTAATCTGCTGGTTGCCCGGTATGATTCTGGTTTGGTCGGCTCTATGTATCCCATATCTGACTTTCGAAAGAGTAGTGAATGAAAATGAATTTCAATTTTTATTGACTATATTATGTGGAAAATCAATGTTTTCCTATTTACCAAAGAATTATTAAAAATAATTTTTGTTATCGCATAACAGTTGGCAATAATTCGATACAAGTATTATATGAGAGATATTGAGGTACTGTTTGGCTCAATGTATAACTTATAAAACACCTGTGCAGTCAGTAAACAATAACTTTAGAGAATAGGACAGATATACAGATACTGTATTATATATGAGAATATGTTTGAGTGCATGAGTGCTGTGTCTGTTCTCTGTCTTTCTGTTCGATGTTATTCTGGATTCAACTAAAGGCCAGAAATATATTGTGTGATCGAAATTGAATGCAATATCGCCTCAAACATCGTCTCTGTCTCTCTCTGTCCTGTTTTTGTGACTTTGTATTGAATATTATATTAGCTCCTCTGAGCACAGGCAGCACAGGCAGCAGCCTGGCAACCAACCAACCGCCAGGTTCTTCATCGTTGTTACTCTATCTCTGCTCTACTCTAACCTAACCCAACAACAACTCTCTCTCTCTCTCTCTCTCTCTCTCTCTCGTCTCTCTCTCGTCTCTCTCTCTCTCTCGTCTCTCTCTCTCGTCACTCATTCAGATAATACTACAGAAGAATTGGACGAAAATTCTTGAATTCTTATTCCTAGAGTTCATTCGATTCGGTTATATATTCTCTCTTTTCATCTCTTTTTTCTTCTCTCTGTATATTCTGTTAATAAAAACAAAAATACAAAAAAATAATAATAAACTAAAATATTTTTATTTGAATTGATGTAACATTTCTTTGCATTTGCATTATTAAGTTAGCACTAAATTGGAATGAATTAAGTTTTAGAGCACTTTAAGTAGTTTTTCGTCGTTCACATCGTCTTATAGAGTATGCAATTCGCGGGCAATTAAGTGTTTGCAGACAATTAAATCATAATAAAAATTAATTTTATTGTTATATTAATTTTTGTTTACTATTTAAGTTAAATATTCGTGTCTTTTGTAATTATAGGGTTTGTTTTGACTCTTTGGTTGCTTGAAATTTCAATCTAATTTGGCACTGGAGGTAATAATGAGTGCGCACATGTTCTCTCATTTGTGAGGGCTCATCAGTTGGCCCGCACTTTGCTATACAGTTGTTATTAGCATTAAGTTTATGCATTAGTATTGAGAGTAAAGTTTTGTAATGCATGGCCTGAATGATAGAGGAAAGGAATATACAGAATATTATACAGAATACAGTGCAGTGCTCTCTGCACCATACCATGCCATACCATACTACAGTAACAGGGCTGTTCTACTGTGGAGCACATCATAGAATCAGAGGTGCGGAAGGGAGGTTATGCATAAGTCCCTACAGGCCTTTCCAGCATATTTTCGTTGCAAATTCTGAAGGCTTGCAGACTATAAGCAAAAATGGCAGCAAATCATGCAATTCTTTCATCACATTTCGGTTAAATTTAGCTAAAAGTGAATGAATTTATATCTAATGTCTAAAAAATTATCGCAATTTTATTTAAAATTTAGTTTTAAAGTCATTTTTTGCTCCTCTATTTAATTCCTTCAATACTCGGGTGACTTTTGAGAGATGTTTCCATCATTTGTCGCTACTCTAAATAGCGTCCGAGGCTGACCCTCGGCATCTCTGTCAGAGTATGTGTACAGTGCAGTACAGTATAGTAGAGTAGAGTACAGTGGAGTAGAGAAGAGAATAGTGCTCTGTCTTCTGGTGTATATATTGAACAGAACAGAACCATATTCTACAAACACACAGCACTTGTGGGAATAGAAATGTCGCTCACTTAGAGTATTAGTTAAAATACCTCCGAATGCTCTCATGTTCTGAATGCGGGCTTAAAAACAAAAACTCTGTGCAATCGGTAGACAGAGAAGAGTAGTAACGCATTACAGCGTATGTTAGAGCAGAACAGTTATTCAGAAAATTATATAATATATAGTATAATAACTTTCATATTCGGTAACATATACTCTAAATCATAAGTTTATATGCACTTTAGTATGCTTTATGTGGTGCACACTCTCTACTTGTGCTTGTTTCTATTCTGGTGCTCGTTTCTACTTTTTATATCATTTATATGAAAGCTCTATCACCTCATTCTCTGTGTGTATGCTATGTGTGCTCTGTTTCTCTGTTGCACACATTAAATGGGCTTTTTCTCCACTTCTTCTTCAATCTCTCATTTTTTTGTGGCAAAACTTTAGTTGTTATTCAGGCCTAACACACAGCACAGGCCTAAGTTTTTATGCCAGGCATTACTGCAATGCACCAAATGCTAGGATAGATATATTGTATTGCGAGGCATCGCATCTCCATCTCCTTCCTCTTTCATTGCTGTACACACATGAGAGCAACGGCTGGATATATATGTGCTCTACTCTAGTCTAACGATGAAATGTTTAGGACAGAGCACGAAAGCAGATTTAACAACCTCGCGTTCGTCTCCATTCCCCTCCATTCCTATCCCCATCCGATCTATTCTACTCTTGATGTTAGCTGTAGTGAAGAGAAACCCATACACTTTGCACAGCACACACAGCACACACAGCACACACATCACACACATAGACACACACATACAGTACATAGCATTCACAGGCATTCACTTCACTACAACTAATCTCATGCCTGGAAAAGGGAAGGCATAGTCAAAGCCCAATTCAAGAACAACACACACACTGTATCGATCGGTAAGGCTTCATCATGCGGTCCCTCATGCAAGATAGCACTGAGCGAGAGCACAGAGAGAGCACTGAGCACTGAGCACAGCCAGAGTCTATGGCAATAGTGAGAGACATATCATAATTCTGTATAAAACTAGAGCTAACGCTAACTCTTATGTTCAGAACCGAAATAGAAGTTTCAAGATTTCCAAAATGTAAGTTCCATTAACTATAAGTAGGTATCTCTCAGTCTCTCTCTCAGCCTCTCTCTCAGTCTCTCTACCAGTATGTCTGTGACTCACATAAAACCTCACATGTCTTCAAAAATATATTATATGAAATAAAAGATCACAGAATGAAAGAGAATACCAGAGATACGAATCCGAAGTTCGGTTTCCACAAAATGTATTCCCAGTAATGAAAAACAAAATCAGAATTCCGAACAAAAATTATCCGGATCTGTGTTCTTGAGTCAAAAACGAATTTTTCTTTTATAATATTCGAATGCCTTTTAGTTTATATTCTAATTAAAAAATAAGCGAAACTAAAATATTTCATCTTTTCTGAGAAGAAGAATCAGCGAAAACATTAGAGATTCGCTCCATTCGTATACAACTAACTCATTGTCGTTATTATCATATTTATCGTTATATTCTTCAAATCTAAGCCCTTTTCTTCTCAATTATAATCTCTACATATTTTTCTTTCTTTTCAAACAGGGATCAGATCGAGACGAGACTATCTTTAAGAAAGTAGCAGGTACAGTACTGTATATATAACCATTATATTACCTCAACTCATTTTATTATTAAGCAATAAATTATATACAAAAAACAATACATTTCAATGGCTTTAACCCTATTTTTGAAATTATACTTATTTTCCTGAATAGTCAATACAATACTTATGTATTCACTTAAACTATATATCATTTTCGACCAACTCTTTCCAATAGTCTATTATATATTCTGTATTTCTTTCCTTTTCTATATAGTTGTGGAAAACTTTTTCGACATAATATATAATGTGCATGTGGAAATGGACGGCAGATCAGGTACAGGGCTTATCTGAATATTGTCTCTAATATTCTATACTAATCAAACTGATTCATTGGATACCAGGCCGACACGCAGGACAGAAGAGGACATATAAAGCGGTGAGTCGTCTAATATAACTAATCTATTCTACTATTGAAAGTCTCCGACAAATATATAGTTTATATATTTTTTTATGTTTTCATTGAATAAATTGCAAAAAAAATATAAATCCAATTCTCATATGTTTTCGGAAATAATTTGAGAATATTTTTGCGAACATATTATTTTAAAAATTCTTTCCGTCATTAAAGTTAGTAAAAATATTTTTGATAACTAAAAGCTAAAGATCTGAAATGCCATTAAAATTCCAAAAATATGATTCCTTTCCGTGTGAATGTGCAAATTCAGATCAATAACTATCAGAAATTAGAAAATTTTTAGAAAAATCAGTTCAGAAAACAAGTGAAAAGTTTTATATATGAATGATATTATAGAGAATTTGTTAAATGTTTTACCAAATGTTTAAATATAATTATATCGTGTATTGACTAATGAGAAGAATAGGTGAATGCAGTGCACATTCAGTACTGTACGGTATAGTCTACTGTACAGTCACATAGAGTGTATGATTGCTTATAAAGTATGTTTGTATACGGTATGACAGGTGGCAGAGATGTACGCATTCCTGCCTCGCGAGGCAGTGACTCGATTCCTTATGTCCTGCTCTGATTGTCAGAAGCGAATGCATCTGCAGAGCACCAATGGCTGCACTAATGGAATTAGCGCCGGCAGTAAAACTGGTTCAGCCAAAAAGTATAGTATTAACGAGTATTGCATTTAGTATTAGCGAATTGAAGGACCGGCTGATAATTAGTGTCTTTTACAACCCTTACATCTCTTGGCTCAACACAACAGCACTGTTCGCAAGAGTCTACTCCAACAGTCAACTGATGGTCAGCTAAAGACAGCGCTGGATATTGACTACACTCTGCCCTTAACGACAACAATAAAGCGTATGAGAAATGCGGGCTTTCTTTACAACGTGATGGGAGACTCGCTCATTGCACCGACAGCAGCCTGTCTTGGCTTTGATGGCCAGGAGGTTGACGATGTAAGTGCTCAGCCACTCGCCATTCAGCACAGCTATCATATTCAAAGAGAGAGTCACTTTCATTAAGCTTTATATTGAGTCAAACACTAAATTAATCCTTAGTTTTAAGCGTAAATAAAATAACATTTGGATTGCCTTTTAGTTTGAGATAAAAATATATTTAACACTAATTTGTTTTAACAAAAGTAAAGCGAAATAAAAGATTCGTTAGATATTTCTTCCGACACACTTCTAGAGTGTTCTCAGCAGAAAAAGAGCTCAAAAATTAAGGGAAAGCAAAAAAGATGTCTAAAAGAAAGGAATGAAAGAATCAACAAGTTTTGTCGTACAGTTATAGGCTGTCTGTTCTCTCTGTGCTCTCTATTCCTCGTGCTTTGCTCCACATTCACAGAGTGAGCCCTCACATACACAGCTCTGTGAATGCTGTTTGCGTTGCCATAGCAACGGGATTGAATTCATTCTCATCCCTAACTGCCAGTTCCCAGAGTGTGTTGTACTGTAAGCTTAACGTTGAATGCAGAGCACAGAACACTAACTCTAGTCGTGGAGAATATTGTGCACACATTTGATACTAAACTTATATTCCTTTCTGGCATTTCCAGTACAGACTGTAAGACTAAAAGCATTACGTTTTACTCTTGGTATATGAGCTCTCAGTCCACAACTAAATTCTCCCATTTTCTTATCCAATACACTATTTGTGCCCGAATTCTGGCAAAATATTTGCTCTTCTATTCCAAACCCATTCTTATAGTATATTTAAGTCTTAATTAGTTCATCAGTTGATAAGTGAATGAATTTTATTCAAAGGAAAAAAGTTTTTCTCTAATGTATTGAATAGAGTGTACAGTAGTATAGATACAATTTATATGCCTTATATGCCCAACAAAATGATAGCATACATAAGGTCTGAGGCATTCATTGCAAAAGAATTATTTACTGAAACATATTGTGGCTATGGTTAGAGTGGACCACAAAATAATAATCTTTTAGGCGTTGCGAATGATTTTAAGCCCCGAACCAATTGATTATTGACGGGTTTGAAAGGTTTGGCGTTGAAATTGCATCCCAAATGAAAGCATACAATAATTATTCAGTCGATGGCATTCCAGACATTAGAGACTGAACTGTTAGAGTTGATGATCAAGTCGTTTGCGTTCACAGCCATTCCAGTTGAAGCGCTCGTATACTCTCTAAGCCTAAGCCGGTTCACTCTTTTTATGCGTCCGTATATCTCACTCTTGCATTTGATCCAAACATTTCTCTTGTGTGTCACTGGAGTCTACTCTACTGTACGCTCTCTATAGCCGTTTCAGTGCACTCTCTCTATCCTATTGGCATCTCTGCCTGTCTTTCCTATGGATTTGTCTGATGTGACTCTCTGTGCCTCTACTCTCAATAGGAAATGATATCGGAGACCGGCGCATCTGACGCTGACATTAGTGCACACAATGGTGATCAGACCACTGCTGCAAATAGTGACGGTAAATAATACACTAACAGTGCACTAACGCACACAACACTCCATCCATTCCTATCCTCTTCTATCCTTTCTCTCTCTCTCTCTCTCTCTCTCTCTCTCTCTCTCTCTCTCTCTCTCTCTCTCTCTCTCTCTCTCTCTCTCGCCTCTCGCTCTCTCACTCACTCACTCAACTCAGTTCAGCTTTCCTTTCCCTCAACTCATGTATTCCTCTCCGAGTCTTCTCTTTCTATACCTATTCCTAATATTGGAATTTCCTATGCCTATCGCTAATCACGAAAATGTTTTGTAACCCAAACTGAATTCATAGCTAATGAATAACTTTCTTATATTTAATCACAATTTCTGTTCAGACGCTTTGTGTGAAGAGATTACTGGCGATGACGACGACGACGAAGACGAAGAGGAAGAAGTGCTCGACGAGAATGACTTCGACGAAGAAGCGCTTCCATTAGACATGAGTCGAGTCAAGCGCGAGTCCACTCTGTCTTTCGATCAGCCGTTGAATATGTGTTCAAAGAAAGCAAAACTAAGCGCTGCTAAGACTGTGAAGACCTGTATAGAGAATGGAAGTGCTGGCACTCATAGCGCACATAACTCCCATTCCAGTCACACAAGTCATGGCAATCACGGCTTCACAGACCGATGGAACCATAACGGGAAGCGAGTCGTACACCACGAGGACGAAGAAGAAGATGACGACGAAGATAATGATCTACAACTCGGCGATAGACTGTTGACAGAGCAGAGCACTGGCGCATACGATCCCGAGAGGCTCAAGGCTTTCAATGTATTATAGCTAACATTTGATGCGATACTTATTAGACGAATAAATGTTCTTTCGATTCATTCATTTGTCGTTGCATTAGATGTTTGTCAGACTCTTCGTCGACGAAAATCTCGATCGAATGGTTCCGATCTCTCGTCAGCCCAAAGAGAAAATTCAGGCCATTATAGAGAGCTGTAGCCGACAGTTCCCCGAGTTCAGCGAAAGGGCCCGAAAGCGTATCCGAACTTATTTGAAGTCGTGTCGGCGCACAAAACGACATAAGACGACAGGTCCGGCCATGCCTTCGGGCAATGAGAATGGGAATGGAAGCAGTGCTAGTCGTGCATGGAATGAATCATCGCCTGCCAGTGCACAGACCAGTGGCAAGAGCGGGCCATCAAACCATGTGTCATACCATCTAACGTCGCCAATGGCTGAGCAGATTCTGGCGACGGCTTGTGATAATGAATGCCAGAACGCGAAGAGGATGCGGATGGGACTCAAACCTATTTCTGTGAGCTTAGTATGTCTGCTACAACACACACAACACACTGCACAGTGAACATTGCACACAACACTAACACTGCCATACCATACCATCATAACTGTGCTCTCACTCTTTGCTCTATCCTCTCTCCCTTTCCCCCTCACATACTCTTCTATTTTTTATACGAATTTCATATATAATATGAGTTATACTTATCTTTCACTCAGTTCTTCTGTGCCTAACATTACATGAATTCTAATTATTCCATAAGTTGTCGATCGCTTCAACAAAAATATATATTCTTTTTATTTCTTTATATATTTTTCTAAACTTTTTGTCTCTTTATATATAAATTCGTTTCTGATTTCAAATATCGTTTCTCTCATTATTTCTGTGATATCTTTGTCTCTTATATTAGAACGAAGTGTCGAACACCGGAAACCCGACTGTCCATAGTTGCAATCCTACGTCCACTTCCGCCAGTGCTGTACAAGTCTTTCAACAAAGCGCTACAAATCCTAATTTATTGTCTTTTCCATATCAACAGCAATCCATTTCTGGAGAGAACAGTGAGTCTGAGTTCGAGTTTTAAATTTGAAAATTTTATTCAAACAACACAACAGAGAGAGTGAAAAAACAGTTTTTCTGAACTCTTTTTTTGCTCTACTATTCTATTGAACATTAAACTACTGCACGAGGAATGCGAATGTGAGCCAACAGTGCCAACAGTACTGTTAGTATCAGAAATGCTAGTCCTCTATGTCTTCTACAGCTCTGATCTCTTCTATTGATTCGTTCTTATGTTCCAAAAGATTTTTATTGCTAGTCATGCAGTCAGTATTCGCCACTCGTTTTCATGTAATACTGACTTATATACAGAAATTAATGTTCAAAAAGCAAAAGCTTTAAGTTTTTTTTGAATAACTTTTTGCCTCTCTTTCTAACTCTAAAACCTTTTCCATTCGAAAAGTATTCTCATTTATAATTAGACTAATTAGTGACGAATAAATCAAATTTCATTTAAAATAAAAGGATTCAAAAAAAAAGGTTAACATAATTATAGATAAAACAAATTATTTAAATGAAATCTTTACGAGAATTTCAATTCTTTATTCGTTTATAATATATTCCATAAGTTTTAACAATCGATTAAAATTGTATTTAAAGTCATTTCAAACAATTTTTGGCCAAAAAAAAAGAGGAAATTTGAAGATTAACTGTCGATGTCTTCGGGGAATAATAGTGGAAACGATGGCATTGAGCTGAGAGGTTAGGATGAGTTTAAAGGGAAAGTAAGCGCTAGATATTTCCTTATGGCCGTGATCTGAATAATGACTAGTACCTCTGAACTTTTCCCAAAGTAAAGCACCTTCCCACCCGCCCGAAGTGAGGGGCAAATCAAATAGAAAATAATTATCAGCAAAATTGAAGACCTCTTACAAAAATATTATAGTGATCTTGATTCTATTAAAATGTGACATGCTCAAATACAGAGTGTTTCATATGTCCCGCAAACTTTGAATCGCGCGCCACAGAAAATCTACAGGGGGTACATTATTGAAACCGGTCTTATTTGAAAGAGGGATAGTTAGGGTTTGATGAAAATTATATATGAAAAATATCCTTGCACAATTCAAGGCACTGGAACCGAAAAGGCTGAAATATTGACTTTTCATTTGAATATGAAACTACACAAAAAACCACAAGGGGCACAAAATTGATAATAGTCTTATTTGAAAGAGAGACTGAGGTGGTTCGATAAAAATTCTATATGAAAATATTCTAGCACAATTCAAGGCGCTAAATTGATAAAACGTTTATTAACTGTTTTTATCAATAATCAAATTTGTATGAAAAACACATTTTATTCGAATCCAACCCAATTTTTCGAGATTTAAGCAATACCATATTTGTTCTTGATTAATTCGAAGGAGAATATTTTGGTAAATTTATGTGGATTTATTAACAGCGCTCAAATCAAATTTTTATTATGGTCAATAGACAAGTCCATATTTCAGCATATTCGACTCTAGCGCCTTTAATTGTGCAAGGATATTTTTCATATATAATTTTTATCAAACCCTAACGATCCCTCTTTCAAATAAGACCAGCTTCAATATTTTACCCCCTGTAGTTTTTCTGTGGGGCACGATTCAAAGTTTGCGGGACATATGAAACATTCGGTATATTATAGTCAAACTATCAGTCAAATTATGGTGATTTCGGCCAAAAGCAGCTTGGTGCATTTTTATTTAATGAGAAATAGCAATGAACATGAAAGATTACTGTCTCCAGGATACTCTTGAACATTTTTATTTGTCTACGCACTGAAATTCATGCTTGAAATTAGTGACCTTGGTATGGCTTTTAAAACATACTTCTCTATTCTTTCATTAGTGTTGAATCAATGTTCAGAACTAGAGTACAGTAGAGCTCGCATAATGTCTGTCCTATTTGATCAATGCCTTTGTCATCATATGTATGGCTTCTGACAAATATTTTGGGCAAAAATATATTCAAAATAATTTCTATGTATATATTGATCGTTTGGTTTGATGATTGTCAGGCGGCACAGGCAGTACGAGTGCGGTGAATGGAAATGGAGCTACGAATGCAGGCAACGTATCATCTAATGGCAAGTCAGCCACAAATGGCAATCACTATTCATTAAACCCCAGCGAAGTGGCGGCCGTTAAGCAACTAATTGCTGGATATCGCGAATCCGCAGCATTTCTATTGCGTTCTGCCGACGAACTGGAACAGCTCATACTCCAGCAGAACTAACATTCCAGTCGTGTGAAAGCATCCATTTGAATTTGAGATATATTGAAATCAAAATCTATTTATTCCAGATTTATATCAATATTTAATTTATTTATTTTATGTGAGAATTTAAAAAATTATATATAAGAGTCAAAAGAATTCTTTATTTCTTAACCAAATGTTATATAATATTCTTCATTGTTATCGATTCAACAATTTTTTGTGTGATTTTTAGTGCAATTTTTATTTTTTGTTTTTTATGCTATTATATACTAATTTATAGAAATGTTTTTGATTTATAGATAATTTTTTTTTCGATTACTGAGTCTTATTCCGAATTAAATTGATTGTCAAATAAATTCGTTGACAAATATATTATAAGTTATGTATAAATTGTATGCATTTATGACTGATAAGTAGTTTAATTATCAATAATTAACTTTTTTGGCCAAATTAAGGGAACTTTTTGTAAATTTATTGTAAAACATATCCGATATTAATATAAATCTAATTTACACTAATTATGATTACGTATAAAAGTATACTATTTAACTAAATATATGCTTAATTATAATTCTACCTCATATTTAAAACAGACATATCATAAGTGGTTATAATTTTTTTTAAGTCTCTGTAACTTATGTTGATTTGTGTATTGAAAGTGCAATCATTTTCAGTCATTTTGTTTATTCTTTAATTATAATTATCAGACAATTGGTTATAAAGTATTAGATTTTAAATTTGTGGTCAATTATATTTATTTATTAAGAATCCAATTGTCAATTAATTATTTATATTATTTTGTATTCTCTCTAACATTCCTTCAATTAAAAAAATTAATTATCAATAAAAATGTTTTGAAACTATATTTTTGTTCATTAATTCATTAAAAATATTTTTGTTTTTCATTTAATTTAGAAAATCGTTTTATAGCGAAGAAGAAGATAATTATGAATAGAAATAAATATTAAGAATACAAAATGCGGTATAATTATCAATTTAATTTGAAATTCAATCTTGATAAGCTTTTTTCACAGTTAATTTTGATGCTGATAATCAAAACTGTGCCCAAGGACATTTTTTCCCTACGCTTTCAGTGAAGAAATATAAGGATTTCAGTGTAAACGCAATCAAGTGGTCCAGTGAACTAATATAACTAATTGGGCATCAATGTAACAGGGTAATATGGCAACTTAAAGAAGCATTAGTTCTAAAGACTGTTGAGCTAATTGAGCGCACAATTGCTGTGAGACTTATCAGACATATAAAGCATTTAAATATAAAAAAATACTAAAATATTGTAAAAGAATTTGTTTATTAATACATATCAAAGAATATTAGTACAAATATGAGCTAGTACAATATATGCGAGTGCGTGCTATTAGTACATAACTCTCATTTCAATTGTGCAAATAATTAGTTTTGTTGAAAATTATAAATTATTTTATTTAATATCTATTAAACCGAATAAAATTCAAACAAAGCTTAATATATTAGAAATGAAATGAATTTTTAATTTTAATTATAATTTTTAGAATAGTGTGGATTAGAATAATCATAAAACATATGAACTATTTAAATAAAAATAAAAAGTAGATTGATAATATTCTGAATAATCCAAAATATGATTCCGAATATTTATTTATCAGCCGAACAGTTGTGCCATCTTTTGTCCTATATTTGAATTACAACTAATAATTCAGCGAAACTGAATTTTTATAAGAGAGAGAAAAACTCTAAAAAATTTTAAAAAAAATATTCAGGCGAACAGTTTCTCGCTTTAATTATTTGGTGGAGGTGCGGGGTAGTATCTAACGCAGTACCTAACTCCGCGCCTGCACCAAATAGTCAAGCAGAAAATACATGTAAGTCAGGCCACGACTTATACTTATAGCGAAAAAACCTATTTCTATGGCAGACATTGTATTAATGAATTGATTGCAGTTTTTAAATGGATTTTCTCAATGATCTGATACTAACTCTCTATTAATAATAGTTTAAAACTAAGGCATAAACAGAAAGTTTCGTAAACTTATTGCATAATAACTGCTAGAAAGCGAATCAATGTTCAAGGATTTAAGTGTTTTCTTCCTTGTTACAATCATGTCAGCCACTACTGTATCAGATAAATATTGATTTGCATTAAATGACTGCAAGTGTTTCACTAATCCAGACAAACAAACAAAAGTCTAATAATTTCACTGAATATGACTCGACTTTAGTTGAATTCAAATAAATAAAATATTATTCAGTGAAACAAACACTTAACAAGGAAAACCCGGTGATTCGTTATATTTTAATTGAACAAGTAAGTTTTTTAATAATTCTCATTAACACAATACTTGCATTGCATTTACAAAGTAATTTATATCAGTATCAATTCAGTAGAATTATCAATTCATTCAACTTATCGGTTATTGCGATAAAAATGTGTGTATAGAGTATAAAATGAAAATGTACCTGTTTAGTTGAATAGTATGCTCCATAATAATCAATAGGTTCTACTTCATAAAACAAAGTACTGCTTAATATACTGCCATTGAATTCATTGAATGAATATATTTTGAATTAAAAAATCAATTGTAAAACAGTGTTTGCAATGATTTAATGGATTGACAGCTTTGAAGGCCATATAAATAGTTCAGTAAAATAGGGAAAGATCTGTCAATTGATTCACTAATACTGTACTAATTCTCGACTAATATTTATCAACATATTTGGTAAGAAAATAATTTTTATGCTTTACTCAAATTTTATTATAGAATCCAAACGTTAAGAATTTCATTCAACTTATAATTATCCGCAAAACTAATGATATTATATATGATCTCAAAGTCTTTAACTTTATTGACAAATATGTCGTTTGCATAGACTTCATAAACTAGAGACCAAAACGCATCGAAATTTTCTGACCCCGCTCTTAGTTTTCTCAAATCATTCGAGTCGATACTTATTTTTATAATAAGATATTAAAATACAAAATAATTATAAATTAATTATTAATTATAAATATAATTATAATAAAATTATCGCAGTTTAGCGCTATTAGTCCACAACATTGACCAAGGTCACTACTTCAGAAAATCTAAGCAAATGCAAATGCAAGTAAATAATGCAAAACTCAACCAGGGAATGATAAATATTTGACAAAACTGCAATTGTTAAACGTCCTGGATTATTTAAGCTTTTGTATAAACACAAATTACTTACAATTTATTTGCTTATATAAACCACTTTTAAGTGATTACACAAACAAAACAAATAAATATTTATAGTATTATTCGAAATAATTATCCAGAACCAAAATGATGTGCATATAGTCGGGTCCGCCCGACACGTTTGCCGACTCTAATAAAGAGAGATAATTATTATCTTGAAATGAAGTGCTTTTTTCTTGAAAATATCAGATAAATAGCTGACATTCGAGTAAATACTTGAATAATTAGTGCGATATGAATGTGTCAGTCGTTCAAATGAAAATTGATTCGGATTACTTTATGATTTTTGCGTAAAAATCAAATTAAAACTTGAATAATATCCAGGAGAGTGTGCGCACCCTATCGTACGCACAGTTGTGCGAAATATTGATTGAATAATATTCTGTTAATATTTGAGTAGAATATAAGTGCAGAACTATCTGTGCCATTCATATAGTGTGAAAGGAGCCGACGGACTCATACGTCGATTGCACTCTTATTATAATGTTTTGCCGAATCGGAGCCAAAATTCTATATTAAATACAGAATAATATTTCATTTTATTTTGTCATTTAATTGTATGAATGGAAAGCTTGGAATGGATTACATATTCAGTTCAATAGCAACTAAGGCTGGATGTCATGAGAACGCTCTTCGGCTCATAGTATCTGCTCTTTTGGGTATTTACACAATTAGTTCACTTTTTGAATGTCATTTCGATTGCTCTATATTTCAATAGCTTTTGATTTATTTATTTCATTATTATTACTAATAATTCTGTTTAAAAGCTTTTATTTATCGCTCCATTGATTGCCAATTCTATGCGAGCGATGAATATTTGTTTTATACGATTGACTCAAATATTGTTTGATTGAACCCAACTGTTAGGATACCCGCTCTGTATATTATACAATGTATTTCTGGCCAACAAACCAGTGGTTGTCAAACATTTGTATTATACGTGTTGTGGTTTGTTTCTGGTGTACTTCACATACGGTAGGAGCCTGAGACTGAGCCTGGTCTTTTTCATACTCATTACTCGATTAGCCATTGACTCAATTTAGTAATAGTCGAACCAATTCTCTGTATATATCTATCATATGATTGGACTCTATCGAAGGCAACGATACAATCCATTCGGTCGTCAACTGTCTGTTCGTCTATACAGTCCTGACATTAATCGGACCAAATCGTACAGCAATTGCACTGAACCTAACATTCTGTATGGTATGTCCATTGGCTGTCATTACACTAATTCAATAAAATGCTTTAGAGCTCAATCATATGCTGACTCTATGCAGACATATCTGCTGTGGGGCTATTATGTGACACAAACCGGGTTGGAATACAGTTTCACCTGGACCATACCTCAATGTGTGCTAACTCTACGCCTAATTGCGCTCACGTTTGATGTCTATGACGGACAGCGCAATTCAAAACTAGTGAAAGAGTCGACCGGTTCGCCCACTAAACCGGCCAAACCATCGCAATCAGAGGAACGTAAGCCTATTAATGAAGACACAGCGGTGTCCAAGTGTCCCACTCTTATAGAGCTACTATCGCACGCATACTTTCCCGGCTCTATTCTGATCGGACCCCAAGTCAAGTACAAAAATTACATGAAATACATTGAATGCAACGAAAGCTTTCTTCCAAAATGGTATTACTCTATAAACGCAATTAATTTCTGTTAATTTCCTTATACTCTCATTAATAACTATACAGTGGGCGGCCAGGACTCTGTCGCCTTCTAGTTGGTCTTGTTTACCTGGCTATATACCAAATCGGGGCCAATTACTGGCCCTACCAATACTTGAATTCAGAACAATTCGTATGTATTGTAGGAATAATATGAACTTTGAAAACATAATTATCTTTTCTATTCTCACAATATTTGTGTTTAACGGCAAACATAAAAATGCACTTCAGATGTCGTATGGATTTTTCATGAAGACGAGTATCGTTGCTCTCATAACCAAAATATCAATGTGTAAATACTTGTCCGGTTGGCTCATAGCTGTGAGTCTTTCCCATTCATATTCTCATATATTCTTCACTTTCTATCGCTTAGAAAATATACCAAAAAATACATAAAATAATGCTTAAGAATATAAAGCAAAGCCTAATAGGAAAGTATAGATCAGAGTATAATGCATTGAAATGTATAGAAATGGATCACTGGAGCAATTTTTCATAGCTTTAAATATTTATGTGTTAACTATTAGTGTTTGTTAAACATAACTTATATTGAGTTAAAGCATATATTAAGCCAACGGCTGTCAACTCATGCTATTAGTGATAATAGATATGAATTTAATCAATATTTGTCTATAAATATCAAATGAATCTCATATTTAGTTTCGATTCATATAATTCAAACATATATTCGGAATCTATTTTCGTTTAAATCCTAATCTAATTTATTTGGCAGAGCTTTAGCTTTCATCAGAATTTCATAGACTTATAAAATAAATAAATGACTGTTATTCCAGGGTTAAGCAGAAATGAACCTTGATCAAAATGCTCAAATATTCCAGTCTAAAATACGACATGAGCTAGCTTTGCTAAATCAACTCTATTTTTTAAATAATAATAAAATATTTTTGTCACAATTCGGACCACTATTGACCCGATGAGTTTGATGAGCTTGAGCCCCTTGCTCCGGCACATTCTCATCTGCCTATCCCTGCTTTTCATCAGAAAATAAATAATTAAATAAAAATTTATATAATTTCGTAATGAAAATGAGTCTGGAATATAATGTTCTCGATTGGCATTAACTAATAGGAAGGGGTGTGCATTGTGTCCGGGGCATCGTATAATGAGAAGACCAAATCGGTGTACGAGTGCTCTAATGTTCATGTCGTCAAATTCGAGACCACTTCCACATTTGGTGGACTAATTCGTTCGTTTAATCTGACGACCAATGAGTTTGCGGCCAAATATCTATTCAAACGACTGAAGTTCATGGGCTCGCGTACGGCCAGTCATTTTTTTACACTGTTATTCCTGGCTCTATGGCACGGATGGTCTACGGGTTATTACATAACGTTTGGAATGGAGTTTCTAATAATGAAAATGGAATGGGAGGTACAGTACATTACAGTACAATACAATACATTGCAGTTGGCTTTCATTTTCGGTTCCCCATTCATGCCATGCATTCAGTCATTCATTCAATTTATTCTATAATTAATTTTTTAATCAATTTTTTCTCATTTCATAACTAAAAAGGTCTTATCGTTAGTGAATATGTGGCGAAATAAAAACAAAAGTCTCGATCGTATTCTGAGTGCCTTTTATGTCCGTTGGCCAGTCATCATATTTTTCCGACTCTACACAATCTATATGTTCGGCTATTGTTTAGTGCCGTTCACTTTGCTTTCGTATAGGAAATGGTATCCCGTCTTAAAGGAGCTCTATTTTTGTGGTCATATAATATATGGCACCTGGGCTTTGATCACAATCCTCTTTCCTTTTATATTAAAGGCTAAACAACACTAAAATAGTATAGAATTCTATTATTTTTATTGATTAGAAAATAGTCTTTTACTATAGAAATACAATTCTATAAAATAATTATATTCTTCAGAATATATGAAGAATTCCAATAAATTTCCTTCACTTTAGCCTTGAATACAATCGATTAAATAGAATAAATAATTTTAACATTTTCTTGTATACAGTTAGTGTATATTGGCTTGAATTGGGATTATTTTAGTTCTTATATTATATTCTATTGATTTCATAAATATCTATATATTTAGGAATTATTAATGAATTCTTTTCTTTTTCAAATCAATTGTGATCTTCAGCCTTACATTCAGTCTTTATTTTCATTCAATTCATAGGCTTTTCATTTAATATATCAATTCATTACTCAATCATTGAAATGATATTAATTCTCAATTATTTTTATTATTCTTAATATTAGTTGTTATTAATTAATAATTATTTATAAATGTTAATTAAATCGGTGTCCCAGGACCTGATGAAAATTAGCCTAAATGCTTGGTTATTTTAGTATTATCTGACTTAATATAAATTATTTACGAATATAATAAGAACTGTTTATTTTTTGTTTGAATTACAGACAATGTTTGAGAAAGTTTTGAATGCAATGACACTTTCAATATTTTTATGACCAAAACTAATTGTAAACATTAATAATAATAATTAGTTTTTAGCAAAAAAAATAATTTTTCCAAAAAATACACGATTTTTCGATCAAAGTAATTAATAAACACATATTTTCAATGAAAAATTGGAGTAAAATATCAAATGTTGTTCACAATTGAATACACTATAAGAATATTCTATGCATTAAATATTGTGCAAAAAATAACAATAAATACTACATTCAGTACACCATTTGATTTGGAAATTATTCGCAAATAAATTCTTGATTGAAATTAAAGTTAAGATTAAAGATTTGTTTACAGTTTATGACACAATATTTTTATGTCTACTGATATTGAGAATTCATTTGGAAATCATGTGTATTTTCATAGATACTGTGCTATTTTGAAAATGCCGATAACTGACTGTGATTTGTGATGTCGCCAAGATAAGTTGTCTATTACCGGCTTATTTATATAGAGCTAACCTGTTAATTCTTACAAACCATATATATAATTCAAATATTATTGCAATAAAAGCACCAAGGCTATTTTAGTAGTATAGTAGTATGCAGACTATTACCGTAGTTACTAGGTGCTTTCAGAATGCACTGAAATCAAAAGAAAATGATGTCTCAATTGATCCGAATACAATTAGAAAAGCAAACACAATAACAAAAGCAAACAAAATCCGGAGGAAAATACCGAAATTGTGAGCAGTCATCCATCCCTGGCCTTACAGTTCATATATTAATCGATTATTTATGTGATATTAAAATAAATATTTGTTTGTATTTAGAAATCCCCAGAAGTGAGAGTCGATTCACCAGTAAATGACAAAATTCACTGAAATGTGAGAATTTTTGAATTCATGGCCAACTGATTGGGAGATATATCTTAAGAATAGCATCTCTCGAATGCAAATAACTTGGGTATAAAAGTGACTAAAATTGAATTTCTTTAGATTCGAGTTTATAAGCAATCAGTTTATATTGTTTTACTGTAGAGTCGATATAGTCGTTGATAAAAATGAAAAATACATTAAAAGTCTGCTATTTATTAGTTATTTTATCGATAATTACAAGTGACTTATGTTCGACCCAGGAGTGGACAGGAAGGCATCTGCTCGGAGAAGAACCGTATATTCCCGTCCATCACATCTGTGTTAGAAGTTGTCTGAAATCAGCAAACTTTGCGATCAAAACCGTTCGGAAGTGCTGTGGACAGGGATGGAACCAATGCTGCAAACGCTTGTGACTATGTTTTGGATAAAAGATTTATTTTTTGATAATTTTGTTGTTTTAACCCTTTTTTTATGTGAATTCTGTAACTGAAGAATTGAAACGAAAATATAATAATCTTTTCAAATATATGACTATTCGCTTCATTTGATTGCAATTAATATTATTTCTAATCATATAATGAAAATATAAATAAAAGAAATCCGAAAACCTATTCAGAATACAGTCAATAAGATTATAGAATTATTTATGGCGGGTTATTTATTGTGTAGAATAAAAGTGACCTTTGTACTCTAAAGATTCACTTTCGAAGATTGAGTTTAGAAGTTAAAGTAAAAATGAAATTTTCATAAAGAGGTCATTTAATTAAAATGTTTGTTATAATAGAAATCAATTGAATATCAGTTAAATAGCAGAACAAATAAATCGATCAGTTTTTCTGTTATTCCACTAAAAAACAAGAAATAATTCTCAGGTAAATATCAGGGTTGTTCAAAATGCATACACAGTTAAAAGCTAGCTATAAATTTTTGTTTTGTGTCAGGGTCGATTATTATGTCAATTATAATGTTCGGAAAGACCGTCTATCCAAGCTCGTCATGAAGAGCAAGTTCAATTATCTTGAATTTCAAAATATTTTCAGAGTTTTATTGATTAATAGTTCATTTTTGGTCAGTCTCAGCAAAGAATCCATTGATTTGTATTACTAAGCTCAAGGGAAAATTATCTTGATTAATTTATCTTACACTAATGAACACCCTTGGTATATGCAGTATATATGGATGAATAAATAATTAATTATTTTCCCAGACATTAAAATTCCACGAAATGTAATGGAAATGAATTAATTAAAATCAAGTGAAAGACAGTTAACATAAGATTGATTGCAAGCAAATCAAAAATAAAAGAATAATTAATTTCAATTATGAATGAGAGCATAAAATAGTATTGTTTTCTACATATTGTTTAATAATACAAAAAATAGTGTAATTTATTGCTAAAAACGAAACAAAAATTCAATTATTCTTATCATATAATTTGTGTCTGTATTTACGTCAACCCTAAGTAAATAGAATTCTTAAAGACTATAATTCTGTTGTCAAAAGTTTATTCCTATTAATATCAAGTGATCTGGTCTACAATAGAGACGATGCAGATTGGCTGAGCTGAGACAAAAAAGCAACTATGTATTCAGATTTGAGTCAGAGCTTTAAATACTGTACAAATTGTACTGTACAATCTCAATTAATGTTATAATCAAACATGAACGTACTTTTTGTTCGTCTTAGTCATCAGGAAACAATGCAAAAACTACATGCTCACTGATTCAGTGTAGAAGAATCAATTGAGTATGACTATCTTGGTTAACTTATCGTACTCGTTTTATGAGAATCATACATAATTGGGTTGAAAGGGGGGCTAACTATGTATTGTTGAGTGAATACGTTGTTTGCGTATAATAATTGTTATGTTAACTGATTTGCTTATGCATTGACTGATTGTGAATGCATTGAGTGTTTGTTAAGCGCATAGACTCTACAAAAATGGTGTAATTCATAGATGTTTTGCCAAACAGTTCACTAATAATAGTAATACTAATTGTGATTAATATAATTGAATTGAATTTAAACGAAATGAATGTCTTGTTTGCCATAAGAAGAGATGATTTGATATATTTATATTGAAATGAATATATATTTTCTAATTATGTTTATAACGAAAATCATATTTAGTTTTATAGGAAAACAATATATAAAATAGTATTAAATGAATGCAAACATCAATTATATGAATATTAATATCAAATGTATTGATAACTCAAAACACAATACAATTGAAAGTCTTGTCAAAAGACTACTCATTATTATTAATAATCATTTCTATTATTATTTACTCAAAACAAAAGCCAAACAATTATTTTATACATATTTTTATTCATTAATCCAATAATTATTATATTTAATGATTTGATTCAAAGTATTTATTAATCAAAACAATATTTTTTTTGGCAATTATTTCCATATTTTTCATTACAACCGAAGAACTCATCAGAAAATGTATGCATTTTTTCATTATTTTTTTTATTTCTTTTTTTCTCTATTTCTTACTAAATATATATATATTTGGTTTTATATTTTGTTATCAGAAAAATTGTATTTTAATTATTGTTTTATTTTATATTTTTTTGTCTGTTTTTATTGTTTTCTGACTATATTTTCTGATTTTTTTTTGAATATATTTTTTTTGTGAAATATTTTTCGTTTTTTCTTCTTTTTTTGTTTTTCTTAAATACTTTCTATTTTTATAATTATTTTATTTTTGTTTTGTTTTTATATCTTTTGGCAATCGTTTTGAATAGTTTTTTGTCTGAATTGAAGTTTTTTTTAAATATTTTTTTCAGTTTTTTATTTTTAGTCTCTTTTGTTGTTAAGTTAAATGATTTTATTTTTATTTATTTTAATCATTAGTTTAATTCATTCATTCATTTAATGTTTAAATTTATTTTTTAAACAATTTTTTAGTCAGAAATAAAGTTTTTTTTTATTTAATACTTTTTTCTATTAAGTTATGTCTATTTGTTTTTAATGTTTTCATACATTTTATAATTAATTAATTAATTTTTATTTTCACGATTCGATGCATTCGTTCAATGAATTGCATACGAAATGAGTGCAAATGAAAAGCAAAAAAAATATAATTTATTTTAAAGTTTAAAACTTTTTTTTCTTAAGAAAAAAAAATCTAAATATAAAAAACTGGTTATAATTATTGTGTTTTAATGAATATTCATTTTTGTCATATTATGGCAAAAATAACGATAATTTTTCGATAGTTTATCCACTTTTTTGTTGCTTTTGTTAAAAAAAAAGAAGAAAAAGAAAAACAACAGAAAATTAATTCTGAAAACAATACATAAGAAAAACATTAATAAGAATTAGAGTTAAATACAGTTTAAGTATTGAAACAAAAAACCTCTTATTATGTGCTATAAAATAGTTTTTGTATGAAATCATAAAAACAATTAAAATAAATATAAGAATTCATTTGAAATGATTTAAAAGTTGGATAAAATATAAAACAGTTTTTTCTTAATATATTTTTTTTATTTAATTAACTGTTAGATAGCATAAAGTTTTTTGTTTTTATTTTATTTTGTTTTTTGATGTCATTCTCTCTCTATCTTATCGTTTGGTTTATATATAAATATATAAATCTGTTTAAGATTTAAAACAATTAAAAAAATATTTAAACGAAATAATAGAGAAGTTTAATGTTTGATGTCATGAGTGTTGACCCGATTCCGAGTGCAGTCTAATAAACAGAATAGTTTTCATCTCTTTTTTGTTTTCATATTAAATATTAAAGCCTTTAATGTTCAGTCAGTATTTCAAATGATAACACATTTTATATTTAATTTTGCGATTTTGAGGCTTCAGATGACTGTGTCTTATAAACAGATTATTTGGAAGTGAAATGCATTGATTGTATTACTGGTCTCTTAAATATGATTAGTATTTAGTAATACAAAAGATATGATAAGTTCTGAAAATATAATTTAATAATAGGTTTGCAAAACTAGAAAAACTTTTTTATTACTTCTTTGAATATAATTCATGCATAGAATGTGTGACACAAAACAACTCAATTCAACATTTCTTTGGCCTCTCTTAACAAAACATATATTAAATAAGTTTTTTCTTAATTTTTTTTCATAAATAATGAAAACGTATTCGTATTTTATTTTTTTAATTCTTAGGCTCATTAGTGTTGTGTTGTTTAATATAATTGTCTTCTCTTCTTCTTCTTGTGTTTGAATTGTTATTTTGCAATAAATTATATGAGAATTATGGAGGAAATGATGATATGAGTGCTCTCTCAGTCTCAGTGTTTTCTCTCTTCTCTTATTCTTTTGGTTCTAATATTTCTCAACAATATAATTGATTTATTCGTATTTCAATCAAACTATTCATTCAAAGCGATTACAAGCAGTGATAATGCGTTCAATGAATCAATTATTTCTCATTAAATTGTTTTTATTATTATTACTGAACGATAGCAATGAATCGGATCACACACTTCCTCTCTGTGCTGTATATGTGTGTGAAATCGGATTATTTAATTGAGTCGATGCTATAATTGCTATTTTATTTATAGTTCATATCATTAATAGTTATATTCAATTCATTGCTCAACTAATTAACGAAAGCATTGGTTTATGAATTCATTAACACTTTATTCGCCAAAAGTTTAATCGGATTTTCATTATTTATCGACAGATTATTATTTGTAGCGAACAGTTAACCCATTAGTGTCAGTGATGGGCAACTGTATAGCTAGTGATAAAACCAGTGGTGATATAGCCATCAATGGTAAGGATCCGTTCGGTTTTGATCCGCGATTGAGTGCCAATTATCGGTCAAAAGAGGACAAACCGGGAGAGAGTCACCCGAACTCTCGAACGCCACTGTCAGCGCTGCCCCCAAACGTGCAAAACGCCAAACACAACAGCTCTTCGGCCAACTCGGCTGAGCCGCACGTGAGCCGAACGCCGTCGTCGTCGCACTCGAAGATAGTCATAGCCTTATACACCTACAACGCCAAAGACGACGGCGACCTCTCCTTCCGCAAAGGGGAACGGCTCCACATTCTCGACGACTCCGACCCCGACTGGTGGCTCGCGAAGCACACGACCAACAATCAGAAGGGGTATATACCCATGAATTATGTGGCCTCAGAAGCCATCGAAATGGAAGAGTATGTCAATCGTCTGCCTCTTGTCTTCTCTTCTCTTTATTCGTATAACTAATTCCAATCCTTTGCTACCAATCCATCTAAAGGTGGTTTTTCGGTAAAATCTCGCGAAGAGAAGCAGAAAAGTTGCTTCTGTTGGGGGACAACCCCCGGGGCACTTTCCTGATCAGGAACAGCGAACAAACTGCCGGTAAGTGTCATTGTATTCGACTTTTGTATTATTTTTCTACAATCTATTGATTTATGTTGTGTTCGCTTCTGGGCTTCAGGTGCTTTCTCCCTGTCCATCAAAGACTGGGATCAGAATAAGGGCGAACACGTGAAGCACTATAAGATCAAAGCTATGGACAACGGGGGCTATTATGTGACGACACGCAAGACGTTCAGTACTTTACAAGAATTGGTCGCATATTATACGGACGGCTCTAACGGTCTGTGCCATGAACTGACCAAACCCTGTCCTAAATCGAAGCCCAGTTATTGGCCCTCAAAAAAGGATGAAATCGATAGAAAGGACTTGGAGTTCATGAAGGAGTTGGGCGGAGGCAACTTCGGCAAAGTATACTACGGAAGGTTCAGAGGTATGGGTGCTCTCAATGGTCTTGTGTTTAGTATCTTATTCTCAAATTGTGTTTCAATTGTGTTTTATTGCACCCATAGGTCACACAGAAGTGGCCATAAAGACCCTGAAGCCGGGAACGATGTCTCCTCAGGCGTTCCTGGAAGAGGCAGCCATAATGCGGAAGTGCCGGCACGAGAAGTTAGTGCCCTTGTATGGCGTCTGCTCTCAGGAGGAACCGCTACTTATTATAACTGAATTCATGTGCAACGGAAGCCTTTTAGAGTTCTTACGTAATAGAGAGGGAAAAGCGCTCAAAATCCACGACCTCTTGGATATGGCCGCACAGATAGCCAGTGGAATGGCATACCTCGAGAGCCAAAAGCTCATACACAGGGATTTGGCCGCAAGGAATATATTGGTCGGCAAAAACAAAGTGGTCAAAGTGGCCGACTTCGGGCTGGCCCGGGTCATAGAGGACTCGGAGTACACGGCCAGACAGGGCGCTAAGTTCCCCATCAAGTGGACGGCACCCGAGGCCGCCCTCTTCGGCAAGTTCTCCATTAAGTCCGATGTTTGGAGTTATGGTATATTACTCTACGAATTAATAACTCACGGACAGGTGCCCTACCCAGGTATGCAAACACAACCTCTTTATTTCATAACTTTAGGCCATTCTCTCTATTATAATATGTTTTGGTTTTTGTTATTTATTTTGCACTCAATTTATATATGACTTAAATGTCTTAATGTCTTAAATGACTGTATTTTCCGACAAAAACCAAAACCGAATACAATATGAAAACGATTTATTAAAATGCTTTAAATGCGATAATTAATTGAAATGCTTTAAATGGAAAGGTATGCACAACCGTGAAGTGATAGAGCAAGTAGAGCGCGGATACCGTATGCCAAAGCCTACGACCTGCGAGTGCCCGGACTCAGTCTATAGCATAATGATTCAGTGCTGGGAATCAGAGCCGGAAAAGAGGCCGACCTTTGAGTTTCTCTACGGTTTCTTCGATGACTTTTTCGTGTCGGCCGAACCCAACTATAGAGACGCCGAAGAGTTCTGATCCAAATAATAGACTCGTTGTTCACACGAATCAAAACCAACTCAACATTCCTTCCAATAAATGCAAACAAAAATTATTATTATATTAAATATGAATTCAGTTTAACTTCACTTCTATTGCGACTAAACATTCAGAACAACGAAAAAGACTTCAAATTTATATTTTTTTTGTGTAAATAAATATTTTTTTTGTGAAATTATATTTGGAGTGATTTTTGTGCTCACTTTGTTTAACTGTTTTTGTGGGTATCTGTGTCTGTGTTCGTGTCCTCCGGACGTATAAATTATTTTCACTCACATTAATAAAATGCAGCGATTTTTATATGGACTGACCGTCGGATCCAATCGAGAAAATCATGAAATTTAGTGCTATTTTGCCGCTATTTTTGATCAAATTTTTTCAAAGAGAAAAAGTGATACAATTTTCTTAACTTTTTTTATTTTCTATTGAATGCTTAATAATTTTTTTCTCTCTTTTTTCTATATTTTTCACTCTTAATGAAAAATAATATTTTTCTTGTTTTGCTATTCAAGACTGTCTTTGATATTATTATTGTATTAGAAGTACTTAAATGAAAATTTTTTCTTCTTTTTTGATAAATATTTGCTATTTATTCGATAAACACTTTTTTGTGATCTTTTCTAAACTTCTAAATAATTATTTAAGAAATTGTTTTTTTTTCTCTCATTCAAAGAATTGTAAAACTTTTGCAATGATTTCATACTTTTTTTAAAAATTAAAATTGAATTAAATTCATATTTTGTTTCGTTTTTTTTCTTTTGTCGCCAAAAAATATATATAATTTTAATCAGTTTTTTCGTTGAGTTTATTAAAAGTCATTCAATATTTTCTTTTTCGATAATTTTATTTTAAAGATTAGCGCAGTTTTAGTAGAAATCTATGTCTTATTGGGATTTTCCACACAATATATTGGAGTGAATAACCATATATTGGATAATAAAAACAATTGGTTTCTATGCGAACATACATTTGAAGGATAGGCGCAGAAGAGAGGACTCATTTGAGTTGCAGTACTCACAAGAGTTTTGTCAGACTCTCTGCGAAAAAGTTGTTTTTAGAGCCGGTTTTCAATTGTTTTGGTTCTACTTTACAGTATATGATATGACTGTGCAGACTGTGCAGATGTAGTGGTGCAATGGAACAGGAGTAATGATAAGGGTTTGTACGCCATTCGCTCACAGTTTTGTCTAACATTATATTTGACACTTTGATCGTTAGTTTAGTTTTTATCATTAATTTCGATAATTTTATGATTATTTCATTTTTTTAGACTAAAACAGAAAACATTTTTTTTATTTCGTTTGTACTGTAGTTCTACTCATTTCTCGTCTAAAATGAATGCAAAAGAATTATTGCTTAAAAATGTTTTGTTGTCTACTCTGTGGAGAATCGGTAGGAAATATGAGAGCTTTCAAAGAGTTGTGTTTAGAACAAGAAGTTTGAAAAGTATAGCGAAATATGAGACCAATAATAGAGTTGTTTTGTCGACTATTCTGTCAAAGTATCAGACCTTGGGATTCAACTTCCAATTGGCGTCTATTGCGTTGGCCTTTCCAGTAGTAGTGAAGGCCTGGGGTAATAAAGACCCCAAAGAAGCTGAGAAGAAGATTCTGGAAGAAGCGGACCGACTGTTCAATGAGAGTAAGTTCGAAGAGTTGAATGAAATCCTTCGGTCGCAGCCGTCCTGGTATGACAACTGCGATGTCCTGTGGCGAGTGGCCAGGTGTGAGTTCCACATGAGTAAGCGGGAACAACCCAACAGTAAGGAAGCCATTGCTCTGCTCGAAGAGGCGAACAGACATGTTGTCAAGGCTTTGGAGCTGAACGAAGAGTGCGGACCCGCACACAAGGTATACCACTATTAGAACAAAACTTATTGATTGTCTAATTGTTTGACTCTTTTCATGTGTGGCCAACAGTGGGCGGCAATACTATTGAACTCCGTGTCCACAATGAAGGGCACGCGTGAGAAAGTGGAACAGGTATTGAATGTTAGGACACATATGGAAAAGGCTGTGAAATACACGCCAAACGATCCGACCGCTCAATATTTATTAGGGGAATGGCATTACTCCTGCTATCAGGTCTCGTGGGTCGAGAGAAAACTGGCCGGTTAGCCAATTGGCGTTAAACTGTGCGACACTTATCATAATATTTGCTTTCAATGCCTTTTCAGCCGCAATATACGGCTCATTACCCGAAGCAAACTTAGAGCTGGGCCTACAGGCGCTCGAAAAGGCGGAGGAAATCGAAAATGACTTCTATTCCAAAAACAAAGTATTGATTGCAAAGACTTTGGTTGCGCTCAACCGAGACATCGAAAGAGCCAAGTCTTTACTCATTGCAGTCGTCGGCCAATACAAGGGCTCTAAAAAATGGGACGACATTGAGGTCTGTTATTATACCTTATATACAACCCTCAAAGTAATCATTGATTTTCATTGCAAAGGCTGTTAAAGATGCGAAAGAACTGCTGAACAAACTCGGGATCAAAATAACAGAAATTAATACTCAATTCAAACAATAAGAGCTTAAATGTGCGGAAGAATAGGATTGCAAACAAACCATTCGTTTTCGTATGCAATCGGAAGAAGAAAAAGTCCAATAAATCTAAAAAGCATTTCACCGACAATTGATTTATAACTAAATGATTGTTAATATTATCGACTATTTTCTACATATTTATAATTACGGGTAAATTCCGGAAAGAAATATATTTTGCAATAAAATTATGTAAAAATTGGTTTTTATTTTTCTGTATATTTGATGTGAGAATAAAGTGTCAAAAATTCAAACAAACATTTATCAGATTTGAGCTAAACTGAAATTATTTTAATTGTGTTTAATTGTTTCATACTTTTGATAATTTTTATGAAGTCATTGAACTTTATATTTCTTATTCAAACAATTGAAATGAACTTAAGTTTTGCACAAAAAAGTTTTCGATTCAAAGCAGACGTTATTTGTGTTGCGAACCAATACTTCCTTTTCCTATTGACTCCACAATAGATGGTAAGTGTTTTGAACCGATTAGGTCTTAATTTGGTTATAATTGCATTAATTGCTGATTAAATATGAAATCAATTGAACATTCAATTAATATAATCGATATTTTCATTGTTTGCAGTGATTTATAACAAATTCAAAACTAATTGACAGCAAAAATGTCGGACAATGAAGGGTAAGAGCATTCAGGCATTGATGGCAACACGTGTTGTGTTTACTAATGCATTAAATGTCTTCACATTTGAATGAATGGCACGAATAGAGAGACTTCGGCGCCAATAACAGCTGCGGCGCCAATACTGGACGTGAATATGGCTCTGCAGGAAGTCTTGAAGACGTCATTGACTCACGACGGCCTGGCCAGGGGTCTGCACGAGGCGGCCAAAGCACTAGACAAGTATGACTTAAGTAGTCAATCATTATTTAGTCAATTCAGTCAATTAGCAGCAGATCTGCGGATCAACTAAAGTGATGACCAATTTTCAGGACTCCCTCTTCCGAGAAATTGATGCAGAAATTCCTGATCCGTTACCAAATTTTGTCTGATTTATAGCCCTTTCCTATACTTTAGCTTTAATTTGTTGTTGACGTCAATTAACTAATGATTTGTATTGATTGCGGGCACCGGCAGACGTCAGGCCCATCTGTGTGTGTTAGCGACCAACTGTGACGAACCGATGTACCAGAAACTGGTGGAAGCCCTCTGTGCTGAGCACCAGATCGATCTGATCAAAGTGGACGACAATAAGAAATTGGGCGAATGGGCCGGACTGTGCAAAATAGATAAGGAGGGAAAGGCCAGGAAAGTGGTCGGCTGTAGCTGTGTTGTGGTCAAGGACTACGGGAAGGAGACGCCGGCCATGGACTTCCTGAAGGAGTACTTCAACTCCAAGAAGTCAGGCGTTTAACTGATTTGTATCCAAATTAATAAAAAATGAAATAAAATAATAAAAAGTGAAAACAAATTGAATTTTAATTGTTTTTCGAGTTTTAAGACTTATTACTGAAATGCAATGCGATTTGAGATGAAATGCATTTCAGACGCGATTTATAAAACATTTTTTGAATCAAAACGAGTCAAACGATTATAGAATATATTGAATAGAAAAGACTGAAATGATTGGTAGAAAAAATTATTTATTTCTATAATAACTGAATGAATGAGTGATTTATGGCTTTAATAACAGATCGAGTGATGAGAAAAAAAATAATTAAAAAACTTTTCGTTTATTTTATGTTTCATTCGATTCCTCTTCTAATTGCGGCGAAGTATTAATGTCCGTCTGATGTCCGGCCAGACTGGCCGCCACATTAGAGGTGTTGCCGGAGACGACAGTCTGCAAGAACTGAGTGCCGCCACTGGTGGCGATTTGGTACTGAGGCATAGAGACGGCCGGCTGTTGCAGCCCCGACAGGATTATTGGCTGATTGGCACCGGTCTGACCGGCGCTCTGGTTCGCCAGCAGCGCCTGAATCTGTTGGGCCGAGAGCTGGATCGGGATCTGTTGCTGTACTACTTCGCCGTTAGCGTTGATCACGTTCTGCACGATATGTATTTGTCCGCTCTTTTGGCCCCCACTCTGACCCCCGATCTGAAGCACTTGTGTCGTCTGCTGACCGGCCACTGCCTGTCCATCACCGGCTGCGTTGTTGGCACTGGTGGGCACCTGTACCTGAATCAGTTGTGGCGATACAGCGAACTGGGGCTGACCTCCGGCTGTTTGGCCCGTTTGCAGGATCTGGATCTGTTGGGGTGTCGTCTGTGGGCTCTGCTGTTGGAGCGCCTGTTGATGTTGTTGTGCCAATTGGAAGTAGTACTGGACCTGATCCGGGTGTACGGCCTGAGTGGTGGTCACTCCGGCCGCCCGAAGCGAGTCGTCCTGTCGTTTGGCGGGCTTGAGCTCATCCCTGGGCACTATGTCGATGAGGAAATCGAACTGATCGTACTTTGTTATAGCCATCGCTATGTCGTTCCTCTGCAGAGTCCGGCGCTTATTGTCCTCCGTATGGATCCACGCCCTCAGAGAGATCTCGGTTATGAAGATTTCGGCCGCTTTTGCGAACAGAACCGGAGCCTCGGCTGAGATCATCTGCAATGGAAGCACACTCTGTATAGATAAGCACAGTATGCATATGGAAGGACAGTAGTAGAAAGTGTGCCCTACTTTGACGTCTTCATCCAATTTCATAATCTTCTTGATTCGAGCCAAAGGCAACTCTTGATTCTTGAAGTCGTTCTGCAATCAGACAATTGAAACAGAATTCAAATCAAAGCCAAAATACTTTCAGACAATCAAAGAGTGAAAAAGTAGTGAAAGCTTTGCAAACAGTTATTCAGTTATTGACTGAAAATGGTTTGCATTGAAGACAAAGACAAGAGATTTGAGGAAAACATTAAATAATTATAAATAAAGAATTGGTTGAACAGAATGGCGTAGAGGACAGGTATGGACAGGTGAGGACAGGGATGAGTGTATGGCCTCTATGCAGTGTATGTACCTGTCCCAGATTCTTGATGTTGTCGATCTCCCTGTGCCAGAAGGAGTCCAGCATTTGTTGGGCTTCGCTATTACTGTTAGCGTTGGTCTCATTCGTGTTAAACGATTCCGACATTGCATTCAAAACATCAAAAACTGATTTCTTATGAATTATTTAATATTCACTTCAGCTCTGAATCGCTTTTATTTGATTGAAAACTATTTAATCTTAAGCTAAGAGTAATATTAGTTGTATTTTGTATCGAAATAATTGTCAAATTAAGGCAACGAATCGAGTGCTGACTCGAGTCTGCAGTCAGTCTACCATAGGATGAAATATCACTCAATGAGTGAACACAAAAGCACTGCAAACAACGAATGAACGAATCGCTGCAAATGGTTGGCAAACCGTTCACTCCATACACACAACGATTCATAGACTTGCACTATACCCGGGTCTGCAAACCCGAAAGTACCCGTTTATTATTCGATTTTATTTTAAAAGCGGTTAGAAGTGTGCGAGGACCGATATTAACATAATATACAGGATAAATTAGGAAGTTTACAAATAATATGAAAAATTGTGACTTAACTGAATTTCTTTATATTTTTATAAATTAAAAAACTTTTCAAAAAAAGTTCGGTTTTGTTCCATATTATGGCTTATATGCGAACTCTATTATCTGAGCCTAAAGTTTCACAAACAATGTTATGTTATTTTTTGAGCTGAATATCAATTCGCATACTTTTCGTCGGATTTGTGCCCAATGTTGTCAAAAGTGGGCCAAAATTTATGATATTATTCGTAACACTATTTCATATTAGTCTTGAATGCCTTACGTAATCAAATCCATTCAATATTTACGTTACAATCAGTTGAATGAAAATCTACCGAAAATTTATGATTGAATTAACTTTAATTGTATTCAACAAAACCTAATCATTAAAATCAGTGAAAATTATTGAATGAATTGCAAACAAATCGCTTGAATTGAAAATGAATTAAAGTCTTTCCAAATGAGCGCTCATTTGACGTCATTTGTACGCAATTTAAGTGCAATTCAGAGCAAAACAAACGCCTCTTAAGTGTTGACAAAAACAAGACTTTAAATGAATTGACGTTTAATTGAATACAATTCAGACAATTAGTCGACCGGACAATGAACGGTCTGAACCCGAACCAGAAGCCCAGTTCGATGGCCCCGAAAGTGACGGGTCTGTCGCCCAAAGAGGGTCCGCCGGGAACTAAGATGACTATCAGAGGCGAAAACTTAGGCCTTTCTCACGAAGACGTCATAAGTCTGACCATTTGTGGCGTTGAGTGTCTTATGTACAACGATTGGCTGTCCTCTCAGAAGATCATCACCCGATCCGGTCGTTGTAAGGGTTTGGGAGATGTGATCGTAACCACACGGAGTGGCGGAAAGGGGTCGTCGACTGTCCAGTTCAAGGGCTACGAAGAGATCATCGGTCCGACCAAAGAGTCGGCCGTTTGGGTCAACGAAGACGACTACTACCAGTCCGGTGCCAGACATCGGTCAACGTCGCCGACACTCATGTTCTCGACCGACCCGTTAGGCCTCTGTGTGGACGACGACTCGCCGACGAGCGGACGGCGCGGAAAGATCAGCGATTCGTTGTTCAGAGAGCTATTCCCCGAAGCAATGGACGCAACGCCGCAGTCGTACGGAAACGTACTGTCGGAGCACTTCCTGCCGGCCTGGTATCTGCTGGAGCACCACAACGACACTTCATTCAGTGACCTGAAGCGCGGACTGCAGTCACTGCGGGCCAAATGCAACGGCAAGAACACACCGAACGCCAACTCAGGTCCGGTGACTTTCCTGAAGACCAACGTATTGCCAGTCATCGAGTGTTTGGACGCTTTGAAAGCACTTCATTTGGCGCTCAAGAAAGACAAACAAGAAGTCGGACCCGATTTGATCGCCAAAGTGGACGACTCCCTGCGCCGGTCGACCGATGAGGCGCACGCCATCTTCGACGCGATCCTGAGCCGCAAGGATAAGGCCGACTCGACCCGCAATGCCCTGAATGTGCTGCAGAGGTATCGCTTCCTCTTCAACCTTCCCTCGAATATCGACAGAAGTATATCGAAAGGCGATTACGATATAGTGATCAATGACTTCAGTCGCGCCAAATCCCTGTTCGCCGACTCGTCAGTCAATGTATTCAAAAAAGTTTATTCAGAAGTCGTTCAGAGAATCGAAAAATTCAGGCTTTTATTGAACGAAAAGCTGAGACAGAGTTGCGCTCAGATTGAGGGCCGGAATGTCGACGAAGTGAAGCGACTGATCCGCTATCTGATCGCTTTGGACCAACCGGGTGACCCGGCCTGGGATTCGGTGGACGCCATCAAACAGACTCTTCTGAGGGCTATAGAGAACTGCAGAGAAAAGCACATGAATTCCAGTGCGAAACCCATTGCCATCGAAGCGGACGACATGAGTGACACCGAAGAGAGTGTCGGATATCCTATCGAAGCGCCCAAACAAATACAGTTCATCGAAGAGTTGACTTCTCTGTTCAACCAGTCGTTCCCCGATCTGTTCAAACTGGGAACGGCGTATCTGAACGGAGATCTCTATACGAAGGAGACGTTCGAACAGTTGCGGACCAAAGAGGAAGTGTTTAACAAAGAAATGGTTCAAAAGCCGATCCAAAGCCTGTGCGATGAGATGAGAGCTGCAGTTCTGCCCAATTCGGTGAAAAACATGGCTCACGTGAAGCAGTGGTCGTATGATATGGACGAGCAGTTCGTCCTTTGGTTACCCTATTGTTTGCGATGTGTTGTCAACTGTTATACAAATCTATCAAAACTGGAATTGTCTTCGAATGCAAACAATTTATTCAAACCTTTACAGCAATTCATATTCGATCTGCGGATCCACTCAATGGTCTGTCTCTTCAACCAAACGGCCGGTGAGATCAAGAATCTGCACTCGAAGGAGAACTGGGACATACAGCTGGACGATGTTGTCGGCGCTCGAACTCAGTTACCGCTGCTCTACGAGTGCAAAGTGATTGAGATCTTGCAGTTGGTTCGCGAAACTGTACTACAGGTGCGCTATAGTGACGACACAGATATATTCAGTCAGATCAATGTGCAAGGATCGATGAAACAGTTGGCACAGACTCTGCTCCAGGCGTTCATCTGTGCGCTCGAGAAGAGTGTGTCCACTCCGGCCAACTCACCCTCGAGCGCACCCAAAGCTGCCATTCCTGCACAGGAAGATCGGACACTAATAGTGTTGTGTAATTGCAGTTTCACCTACACTGCTGTCATTCCTCGACTGCACGAGTCGTTCGAAAAGCTCGGGTATCCGGACATGAGTTTAGTTATGAAAATAACTCAAAACAAATTCAAAGACTTAGAGAACCGACTGTTCGACCAATACATAGAACGGAAGTGCGATGTCGTCATCGGAGCCATAGAGCCGGCGATGTATTTGTTTGAGAGCGAGTGGTTCACATCGGATGTGACGCCCAGTGATGTCAGCTATTATGTGAAGGAAACCATAACTAATCTGATTGAGATTCAGGCGGAGGTCTATCAGATCGCACCGGCACTGGTCGACAAAGTTATGTATTTCATAGTGGAGTCGGCACTGGAAGAGATCGAACGCCTGTACGACAGCATAGCATCCAAATTGAGTGATTCGGCGCGACTGCAGACCATTGTAGACATCGGTGCCCTTCAGTTGGCTTTCGCTCATTCGGGACAACAGTTGACTGTTTTGTCCGCAAAAAAGCTCAACGAATGCAAGAATTGTGTTTCGGCTCATAATTACGACTTTAATAACGATTTGGTCGACAATATTCTGACCCGTTTTGAACAGTCAATGCATTTGCAGTTAAATTGCTTCCGATATGAGTCGGAAGGCTTACTATTGACTGTTTAGATGTGTTTTCGTTTAGGAATTAATCATATTTTTAGAGAAATTGGTTTAAAAACTCTTTTAATACATGTTTTGGACTTTTGTCACTATTTATGAGATTTTTTGTTCACTTTATTTAAATATATTTAATATTATATGAAATGAAAATAAATTTCGAATATTTTTATTATTAATGGAATATATTTCGGAGACTTATTCACACTTAAGGTACATAATAGTGAGGGAATCGGCTATTAATTAAGGAATTCCCGAATAGAGTGTAATAAACAGTGAATTCAGTTGTGATAACAGAACAGTCAGTCAGACCTGAACTGGACTTCACTTTTTGTGACTCCAATAAAGCGATCATTAATTTCAATATAAGAGTAAAATTGATTTATTAGTGGACAGGTTTGGAACAGTAAATGTGTGCACAGTTAGGTGTATATTGGAAGAGCAATTCAATTAATAATGAATGTAAATATACCCGGGCATAAAAAGGATGGCATACCTGTATAGCCGTTAGAAAATGAATGAGAGAAATATAGGGACGGGAGGGTTGCAGAGCTAATTCATGTTTATCTTTTGTGTAATTAAATTATTATTCTCATAGCTCTGAAGTGTGTTTCCAACAAATATTCAATATTTTTGAGTTCCAAACCATAGGTTCATGTATTTATCGACGATAAGGCTATACAACAAACACTAAAGTATCGAATAGTAGACCAATAATAGAGTTCAGAAATTCTATGATTTTCTGATTTCATTCGGGAATTCAAATTGATGTTGAAATAGAGGAGATATGTCTGGTGTTTGGCTATAATATCTGTCAACACATTATGTTATTTCCCAGTCTTTCCTCAGACAATGCTTTTTTAGTCTTTCTTTCTATAATTTCTTCCACTAATGCGTGAAATGTAAGACATGTTCAGAAAGTTATGAATTATTGAATTAATTTCCTTATTATTGAGTTATTATAATCAATGCATTCAATAATTCATATTAAATATAATAACGTTTTATTTCTTCACAAGATTTCCTTATAATTCAATGAATATTGTAATCTAATCAATACAACATAGTAAGGATGTGCAAGGGCACTTGCAGGAAGAACTTCTCCAGTAGAAAAGAGGCTAAATTTTCAAACTAATCAATTCGTGGACTGCTCTCAAAAAGATGACAAAGAGCAAGATGAGCAAGCACATAATTATTTGAAGATATTTTTAAATTGGAAATTAGAGAACTTGTTTATGGAATTATTTACTTTCAGAAGTTGAGAATATTGAGCCTGGTCAATATTTCTTCCTTATGAGCCTTTCATATACGACATTGAATTCTATTTTCAAAATAACAAATTCTTTGCGACAATTCTGTTCACCACTGGCTTTGTTATTGTGTGTAATCAATAGCAGAAAAGAATACAAAACCAAATACTAGTATTGAATATAACATTAGTTTGTAT
>JAQIWA010000063.1:0-58910 GCA_034693305.1 Eueremaeus valkanovi | reverse complement strand
AATGCATACACCCATACATTACTATGGGTGTATGCATTGCAATGAAGATAACTTCACACTAAAAAGTTTACCCTTTCAATTTTAGGGACAATATATACGTATGCGAATACATGCATAATAGACAACACAACTCATGTAAATAAATGAATTCATGAACTACTCCTATATTATACATACATATTATGATTATTATTATTATTGTTTTGTATTATTATCAGTCAAATGGAAATGCATTTCGCGAATACATTCACAAAAACAATACTCAAATGTATAGCAATACAGGTTAATAATGATATTATACAACAGGGTTGGCCACACATATAGGGGACAGAGATCTGACAGAGATTAGTAGTATATGTGTAAAATATGGTCTATTTTTGAGAAACTAATGGAAGAAATAAGTAAGTTCTTGAACTGATTCAGATTGAATTTGTCTGAAAAGTCTATTTTATTTATTGAATAAAATAATTTTGACTCACATTCACAAAAAACTAAGTGAACGGAGAAGTCGTACTAATAATCCATAGAATAAAATAATATTATTTTTTTAGAATAAAAGTATTTTTGAGCGAAAAAAATTTCTGATTCAATAGTAATATAAAAATATAGTCAGTACTGGTATAAGTGATGTTGTATTAGTGCTGTACTGTAGTGCGAATGTTGCAATAAAATGCACACAAATACTAACAAATCATGTTATGGAGAGTAGTACTGATGTGCACACACTTTCCAGTCTCTCAGTATTCAAACACATCTTCACAGCAAACTTAATGGGAGAAAAGCTTTTTAAGGAGAAGGAGAGAGAGAGAGAGAGAGAGAGAGAGAGAGAGAGAGAGAGAGAGAGAGAGAGAGACCTGCAATCGGCAAATGCATTGCTTTTATGTTTATTTTTGAAGCAGAAATGCTGATATGGATTCAAAAAATATAAAATAAAATACACAACAAATAGGGAAAATCAGGACTACTTTTCTAAGTAGTATAAGTGTATGTCTACACACACTCTGTACATGTGTACAGAATATTCTTTATGCTGTCTATTCCATGCACACCAACTGGTATTATAATCTGGGACTAAAAAAACTCAAATATATTTACAGTAAATATATTGTAAGTAAAACATTTCGGAATGCGATAAAAAGTACTCAAAAAAGAGCGGCGAATATACTTTGCTGTTCTGTATAGTAAATAGCAAAGGGATAGCAGAGGAGAGACTACCAAATCGTGTTAAGAAAGTAATGCAGACTTTTCTATATGTGTAATGTGAATGCCAATGGATTTATCACACATTTCTTCTGCTGTTAAAAGCTTAGGCTATGAAAGACGGAAAAAGTTTTTTTTTTCATTCTATAGAATAGAAATTTTTAGTTAAGAGAGACTCGTATAGAGTGTATGTATGCGATTGTGAGATATTTTTTTTGAGGATTTAAGCAGAAAGTGACAAAAATCATATTTTCCGTATGTTTTTCTTTCTTATTTCGATTGATATTTTATTTTATATACTTTTCTTTCTATAAATTTGATTCACATTTTCTCCTTTTACAAAATCTTTAGCTCAATTGTTAAAAATTTTATTTAATATAATAATACAATGTTTTTATTGATTTTCAGATTTGATTTTTATTTATTTATTTTATTTTATTTTTTGAGTTATTTAATAAGTTCTCGGAATATACTCTTGTGTTTGATTTCATATTTTTCTTTATAATATTTTGACATTTCTTAAACACATTTTTTTTCATAATAAGCCAAATATGAATCAAAGTGATGTTGACCAAAAGGTTGACCCTCTTTGGCTTTATCAACTTACCCGGCTGCAATTTCAATTGAAGTTCAATAGTTATTACTTGCTTTGATTCAGAGATAGGCAATGGGTCTGACGACAGGGGGTAAGCCAAAAATTGTGGACAAAATCAAGGGGGGGTACAAAATCCCTAAAAACCCGATTTCTCCTAAAAACCCTGTCCTTGAACCTCAACCAAAATCACAGGGGGGTTTCCCCCTATACCCCCATTGCCTATCACTGCTTTGATTGTAATCTTGCATAAAATAGTTGACTGTATTCTTATTTAATTCAATTAAACTAAAGAATACTTTATTGAATAAAAACAAAAGTTTGAAAAAGAATTTTTAGTTGTATTCAAATAATTTATTTATTAATGAGAAGAAAATAAATCGAAATAAAAAATATGATAAAAATTCTACTCAATGTAGTTTGAAATTCAATTTAATGAGTTAATAGGCCAAACTCTGGGTTAACCTTGATTATATGTCAACCAGCTAAGGTTTTAGCACTCTCTGGTCAAAACTGTATTAATAAAAGCTGTGTTAGACTTAAGAATATTCTCGACTTGAATTCATATTTCATATAATATATACTGTATTGACATTCAAATAAAATAAAAATATATTATATTTAGTTATTTCATATGACATTTGATGGATAATCGATAAAAATGCGAATACTATTCAAGAATATTCTTGTTTCAGATATTCAGTTGAATAGAATATATATTTCTATATTAAATAATATAACAATTTGTATGAAATAAAAACTATTTTTATACTGAAATGATCGGCGACTAAAGCAAAGACAAAACAAAAATTTAGTTTTCGTATAACAATAATATCGGAATAAATGAATTCTCTATTATATTAAATATTATACAACAAAAATGAAATATATTTATCAGAAGAAAATAGTCATTAAAATAGACTTGTATTTGAAAAATATTGAGATCTAATAAATAAGAGAAAGAGTAAAAGTCTTAGCGTTTGTTTCACATCACTTCAAACAGCTTATACTGACAGTGAAAGAGAGGCATAGAGTGAGAGATAGAGAGAAGGAATAGAGAAAAAAAAAGTGAATCACTTCTCAAAGCTTTATAATGTAAAGTGTGATTGGGATTGGGATTGGGGTCACAATATAAAGAGGAAAAGGAGAACTCAAAGTGGAAAATAAGTTTATAACTGTATATGAGTTATGAATTTCAACACGACTCTCACCGGACTACTTTCATAGTCGTCTAATGATAGCCACCTTATATTCTGAAAGATAAACCAATTAATGCCGGATCAATTTCTTAAAACATTAGCATGCTCAAATGAAATTACACTAGATAGAACTAATATTAAACAAATTTAATGTTATTCAAATATAACCACAAAAGTCTTATATATGGTTTACCTAGATCAAAATGAGTTATTATAAGTAATACATAATTTAATTGTTACAAAAGATTTGCTTTAAATGAGGAGAAAATGTGTTTATTTGCGGACAGTTTTAGTGAATGCCCGGAAATAGTCATAACTTTGCTATTATTTTTAGCCTTTAAGCGAAAAAGATCTCGATTTCAAACAAAAGTTAAACCGCACACACAGTTCTGACACATGATAATTGTGCGCACAAACAAATGTGCAAAATGTGGTGAAATATTTGTGTTTACTTAGTATTTAATAAATTGAAAAATTCAAAAAAAATCATTTCTGTATTCATTATAAATTTCAGGAAAAAAATGTTGAGAAAAATCCGTTCAAAAACATATTAAATGATTAAAAACCTATGAATTATTAAAAGTATAAAAAAAAGAAAATTGTTTTATAAATAATTAAACAAAAAGTATTTTTCAATATTTAATTATTAATATTCTGTTTGTCTTATATTCTCAACGGAATTGAGTTTAAAATTTCGGAATAAACAGAATATACTATATATTCGTTTAATAACAGTTTGTTTATAAGAGAGATCACAGAATATTCTGTATCGAATGGAACAGTGCTGGTAATGGTTGGGCACAACTAAAAGAGCCAATTCTCCAATATATGCTATACTCCTGGTATGTGTGTTTGGTTTGTATGCTAGGGTCCCCTTAGGGAGACTCAATCAAACGGAAAGGGTGCTACTGATGGACATTAGAAAACGTATAAGAAATATAGGGTTCACTTCTTAGAGGCTTCGGCCAGAGTTGGAGTGAATGTCCGCTCCATCGGAGCAGAAACGGTAGCGAATCATCAATAGAGACGAATAGATAGAGAGAAAATGCAAACGCATTGCAGGACTAAATTTGAGTGCAGATCCAATTTCACTATACAAACAGTCACTACTGTATAGGAATTGTAGTATTGCACTGACACTACACTTGGTCTACATATGACATTAGGATAGAGTCAGATGAATGAGGAATAGAGTCAGAGGAATGAGAAGACAATAAAAAGTGATAAACGATCGATACTATTGTTTCACATTAGGCTCATCTCAAGCGTTGGGGCTTTGGCTCATCTCAGTGTTCGGTTGCCTATGAGTAGCACAAACACATTGGGTTACAGTTGGTTATACAGTACTGTATCGTATATACACTATATTCAGTACACTTAGAGTACAGCAGAATAACAACACATACTGTAGTCCAACTGTATTCTACTGTATGCAGCAAATGATCTACGATTGCATTCAATATAACATAAATAAATTGCTGTCCATTTCAATATCATTAGCTAAACATTGGGCTCCAAACGAATGGAAAACAATTTTCATTCAGTACATCAGTATATCATAAAATTCTGGACCAAATAAAAGCTTATTCACAATCTCTTTGTCTCTGTTTAGCAGTAGAGACGAGAAAATCAATTATTATATTTATAAATACACTTATTTCACGATTGAATAAATTTTATTTACTCTTTGCCTAATAAAGTAATTTATTTTGTTTTTGTTTTCTCTATTCATATAATTTTCTATTATTCTAATGCTTTTTCTTCTATAAAACTATAAAAATAATATTTGCCCCTTCACTACAAATCATTCACTAAATAATAAAAATATATATGAATTATATATAGAATAACAATATTTTATTGAATTATATTAACGATTATTATAAAGAATAAAATTTGTATAACTATTAAACAGAAAATTATTGTTTCCGAAGATTGTTATAAATGAGTAAAATATAAAAATCAATTCTGAAAATACTCTGTCTTTTATATAAAGATAATGAGTTAGCGTTTTGTATGTGTTTTAGCGCTCAATTCAAGTGCACAGACATTACAATAGAAAATGAGTAAAACGATGAACATCTCATCAAATGGACAGCCAATAAGAAATCATTCTTTAGGGGCAGTGAGAGAGAGAGAGAGAGAGAGAGAGAGAGAGAGAGAGAGAGAGAGAGAGAGAGAGAGAGAGCAAACTTTTCTACATTTCTTTTAACATTTTCGTTAATAAGAAGCCTTACGTTTGGGTAACGAGACTCACATCACATCTCTTGCACTTGTGTGCTGAGAGTGGGAGAAGAGAGCAATGCTTTCCACTATTACTTGCGATCGAATTTCAGAGACACTGAGAATGAGAGGAAAAAATAGGAAAATCGAAAAAAAGTTTTTGTTGAATAGGCATTGGCTGTAGTCGTGAATAGTATAGCGAAGACCAACTTTATAATAAGACTTGAGGTCATTGGGAAAGCATTAAATTCGTGGATCAAAAAAATACTTTTCTTCATCTCTTCTTCTGATTCGACTTCTTCTTCACTAATATTTTTATATTTATCTCTAACTCGTATAGAAGTCCATCTCTTTTACTATATTCCTGTGCTCTGCCATTCATTATATGCAACCGACCGACCAATTGAATCACAACTGGAGATAACTGTTAGTCAATCACTACTTTTTTATATACTCTCGACTCCTGTTATACTGTAAGGTATAATCAAAATATCACTGAATATTTGACATTTCAGGCTTTGGATGGAATCATAATTTTAAGCCAAAATTGATTTGTATTTCGAGCCCCGAATAATAGCGCGAAAAAAAATAAAAGAGAGAAATGAATGAACTCATCAATTATGAGAGAATGGGAGAGAAAAGAGCTTTAATTTTAGTTAAGTTCCAAATGTGAGTCCAGTGCGAGAGAGAGAGAGAGAGAGAGAGAGAGAGAGAGAGAGAGAGAGAGAGAGAGAGAGAGCTCACATATATACTGGTTAATAGCATTTTTGCGAATATACAATAACATTGAGAGCATTGGTAACACAATATTATGGCTCACATACAGTACTATACAGTATTCACACAAAACTTATATAACGGCATAAAAGTTATTGTATTCCAGTTTAAGGAATAATGTGAGCCTCAAGTCCTCTGCTCTGTACTCACTGTACTCACTGGCAAAGGCATTGATTCCATTAGATTTGGTGAAAAAGCATGCATTTATTGCAATCATTTCCACTACAATGGCCAGCAATGATAATAGTATCCAATGTCCAAAACAAGCGCCGAAGGACTGCATAATAGCCTTTTCAACTTTATTTTATACTTTTTATTCAATCCATATATTCTATGCTTTTTTTCGGACAGATTTTTCTCTATTTTTCTTCTCTTTAGTTTCCATTAGATTTGTTATAAATTTGGAGCAATTTTTTTTATACAGTTTATATGATTTTTAATTAATTATATATTTTTCTGATACTTATTGTGAATGTGAAGGAAATTAGTGTTGAAAGAGAGAAATGCAGTCAAAGAGTGTTCAAATTAATTTCTGTCAGTCATTAGACTTTTTTCCTTCTTTCACAGTCTTATTCAGTCGTCTCTCATCACTGACTCGATGTGTATTCATTTAATAGTAATCAATAGAGTTAGTGCCATCATAGGAACAGAAAGAGCACAGTTAGCTCTGGCTCCCTCTGACCGTATCACTAGTATCATAGCAACGCCACTCCAATCGCTTTATTCAAAAATGCATTTCAAGTCTAACTCTGAGACAGAGAGAGAACTATTGCTGAATATATTGAAAAAATAAGAAGAATTCCTGACTCTGAGAGCGAGACAAGAATGAAGGGATGGGAGACTGCGTTGAATACCAGTGATAAAGCTTTTTTGAGAATATACTAAAAAAAAGAATTGCACGGATAAGAGGGACTGGCATTTGGTTGGCTATTCATAAGTCAAAGGGTGGCTCTAAATGTATGGCAAATCGGTTTTTACTTTATTTTAAAATGGGAGGGGATTTGCAATACTCTCTGTGCTATTCAGTAGTGAAAAGGATTTTTTGAATTTCAAATCAGATTTGAGTTTTAAAAAAGCGCTAACATTCCAGTCATTCCTCTCCAGTCATCCCTTTTATCGATTCTTATGTATGCAAAACATTCGTACGGCTAGAATGTTAAATAGAGGCGGAGATGGAAAGACACAGTTTGTGGTATGAGATGTATGTGAATAAAAAGTAGAGTTGAGTGCATGAGTGGATAGTCGGGCCGAAAGAGAGGAGAATTTTAAAATTCAGTAATCGATTGGAATAAAGAGAGGATTGGATGGGAAGGCTTGCGCGCAGAGATGAGAGCGCTTTATATGTAATGCTATAAAATTCAATATAAAATCGCTTTTTTGTTGTCAACGAACGAATGGGTGAAGAGAGTGATGTCTGCATTAGCCTATGCTATGCATCCAATAATAAACGAGATGAGGAAGTGTTTCGGAACACCACAGCTCTCAGCCCTTACTCTATTGAATAGACTATTTTAAAATAAATTCTAAATTTTTTTCTTTTTTTATATACAATACGGCTATAAAATGTCAGTCGCTTTCATATAAAAGCCTAAACCCGTATTAAAAGCTGAAACCGGCGTATAATAGAGTCATGTTTTTTAAAAGTGTATAACTTATGACACAATCCATTACATTATAGCTATTGTTATTTTGCCACCAAATATATAGTTCGGGTGCAATACTTCCTCAATTTGCGTTCAAAAAATACTATAATACATATGAAAAATTGAAACTCGAATACAAAATACACACTCTTTTAATATATTGATAATACATATATAAAATATATCGCATGTCATGTCATCCGAGCAAACAATATATGAGAGCAAACTTTTTTTCTGCGATATTCTTCTCTCGGCTCTACTCTCGCTCTTATATTATATACAGTATTAAAAATATAAATCTATTGCATAAACAAAATCAATTTCACTTAAATGGTCTGAAAAAATACTGGTATTAGTATATGTGCCGTATTGTGTGCACTAGTAGTTGTGTTCAGCTGTTGTTCGGCGCGGCTTTAAATTGTTTTTTGTTTGAATTTATTCTTTTTCTTTCGCCTCTATTGTCCTACTTATGAAATTTATAGACTAGACATCAATTTTTCCGCATCACTGCGAATCGATTCTTGCAAATTGTTTTCATTTTTTTCCGCATTTATTTCAAAACAAAAAAAAGTTATTATTTTTGATAAAATTTTTATTTTGATATTTGACTCGTTCAACAATTTGTATTAAAATCTTATTTAATTAATATCAAATAAGTTGATCAAGCATAAAATACACCCAGCAATGCAATAAACATTTAAAAAGCCTAGTTTCTGAAAAAAATAATTATCCAGATTAAATTACGCAATTGATCTAATACTTTAAAACCATATCCCAAATGGATGTGAAAATATTGAAAGTATAAGATTACACAGAATATTATATTCAAGGCAAGAATAGTTTAAATTAGACATTGAGCATGATGATTTTTGGAAGATTTGCCAACATGAATAATCATCTAAAATATATTGGTTCCGTACCCATTCATAAAGTCTATGTATATTACAGTCTTATCTGCTAAGCATAGCCGCGCTATACAAATGATTTGATACGGAATAAGTGCACTCCTGAGTGCATCAAAGCATAGATAGAGCACGTATTGGGAATAAAATGAAGAAAATTGAATTGATTTTATGTTGGACCTGATGTGCACATGATTTATACGTAAAGACTAGAATAAATAATAAGATAAAGTGATGCAAACTTTAGGCCCAAAGCTTTTACATCACATTTATTAGAATTATTATTATTATTATTTTGCGAAACAAAATATAATAAATCGCATAAAAAGTTTGTTTAGACGACTGACTAATTCCTATGACTTCAAAAGTGATTTATTTCGGAATACTTTTAAATAAATAATATTCCGTTAGAGAGAAGAATAATTGGCAGAGAATTTGTAATTAATTTTTTTTGTCGCTATTAATAGATGAGACGATTGGCGACAGGAATAGCGTTCGCAACGGTGTTCGGCAGAAGCAGAATATTCTTGTATACCGTTTGTCATTAGAATAGTAAATGTGATATTTGTGTGCATTTGGTTGTCGGGCCTTATTTATTGGGTATTATCTCTGGTAGAGTCCAAGTGTCGAAATGGCTAATCATGATGTAGTGGTCCCATTCATTGACCACCGATTTTATCTCCATAGCAACTATGAATCAGAACATTCATTGCCAGTGCCGGAGCTCTGAGAGTAGTCGACAGTATTGTATGAGACATAGCTATCAGAGACACAATCGCAATGAGAATAGAGGTATAATCCGACACAAGAGATGGTATAACAGTTCGCACTATTTTTCTCATTTCAGACGATATATTAGAAAACAGTGCGAATACAGACTCGAATCCAATATATAATACAATTGAGACTATGTTTTAACTGTAAAGCAAATCAATTAAAATTAAATCAAATGAAACGTTTGACTCAATTATAGTGAATAGAAAAATGTCAGATAAATGTTGTTATCTATTAATGAATGTGTGAATCAAATCAAAATCACAATTATTGTGAATAATAGCATAAATAATATAATTTGCTTTCAATTAAAATAAAATAAATATAGAAAATAAATATTATTATTAAAAATAAGTTATAATTATTTGGAAATAATGATCAGATCATTAAACGGAAAATAAATTCCTTTATGTAATAGGAATAGGATTTTCATATATAAGTTTGAAGTGAAGTCAGAGCTGAATGAAATCAGACTCAGAGATGAAAAGAAAATCTATCCGTAAATAAAAATAGAAGGCATTCATAAAATTCTTTATAATAGAGTCTATGCTTTGCTTAGTATTCGTATATACATTAAACTTATGCCAATCCAATCGACTATACTTGCAATGACTCGCATTGTATGCCAATGGCTTGCACTGAGAGCATAGCGCAAGCAATAGCATAGGCTGTTGTGTTGGCTGACGACTTGCTAATGCAATCCACGACTCGATAGCTAACAGCAGATTCTCATCACAATAAAGGATTTGAATCCAAAGAAGAAGAACTCTATTCCACCAATTTTTCTCTGTCTTCTCTGTGAGCACAGGCAGGCATTCGCCCGACTCTAGTATTCCAAGACTTCAATTCTATCTTCTCTTTTGTCATCCACTTTAGATTCTGATACTGTCGTTCCCTCCTTTCCTTTGGCTGACTACCCCTTCTCTTGACTAACAACCAGAAGAAGAAGAATAAAACGTAAAATTCATATAAAGAAGTCGAAGAAGAATGAGAGCAGAGAAGACTGAACTGCATTCCCAGTGCTATACCAATGCTATACCAGTGCTATAGCAGTACAACAGTATAACTACTAATTTAAGGCATTTTCCAAATGAAGATTGAAATAAAAGTTTGTGTCCGCACACACACTCAGATTGAGCTTTGATTAATTCAATCTTTTCATATACAGTATCTATACTTTTTTTTTGTAGTCAATCTGCTCACAGCCCCTCCACCCGTCCCATCCCCTCTCTCTTTCACTGTTGCACTCAATTGTATGTGGATAGCGATGAGAGAACAGGGCATTGAAAACGTTAGGTTAAGATCCAATTTCATCAAATGTTGCATTTTTGCCGTCTCTGCACATAATAAATGAATTTTTTCCGACTCTCATCCGATGCTATACTCACTGTCCTGTATTTTCATATGGAATTACATATAATCAGGGCCAATTCGAATGCAACAAAAAACCTAAATAATGACCAGAACTTATGACTATTGAAATACGAGACAAACGTTTTTTAGCATTTTATTCACAATTCTATCGGCAAAAAGAAAAACTCAATTCTGTTGACAATTAATGACTATTTCTAACACAGAATCAATGCGAGAGAGAGAGAGAGAGAGAGAGAGAGAGAGAGAGAGAGAGAGAGAGAGAGAGAGAGAGAGAGATTGTTAATTATATTATTTGTCCACAAATTAATTGTCATTTAATTTTTGTGCCGTTTGTTCGGTCGTATGGTTTAGTTGTTTAGTTAATTCACAATAAATAATCGTTTATTCCGTTTATTGCAAATACTGAAGCGATAGTACAGAAGAAGAAAACATATGAAGAAAAACAATACACAGTATAAGACTGTATATACTGTAAGAGAAAGAGTGAATGAGTGGACCAAATAAAGTGAGTTAACGTTAAGTCAAGTTAACGCTTACACACAAAGCAATGACCAAAAAAAAATAAAAGCAAAGCTGATTGTCCATAAGGGATCAATTGGCAGATGAAGCCAACTAATGAAGTCAACTCTACCGTCAACTCTCATTAATGGTACACATAATGAGACCAAACATTATATATAATTCACACCAATAAAACTGTAGTCAAACTAATCGACTGAAAAAGAACTTAATTTTAAAACATATTTTCAAAGCAAACAAAATTAGAAATTATTTTATAATCACTTATAAAAAAAAGTAGAGAAAAAGGAAAATAAGATTTTCTTATAAAGAAGATCATCGACTCGTAACCGAAAATAATAATAAAAACTAATTTGTGAGGAAATTGTTATAAAGACGTATAAATAGGGTATAAGAAGTGTTACGGCATTTGTAGTTATATTTGATCGAAAACAGTGCAGAACTAATATTTGTACACAAATACATCAAATGAGATAAACGTCTAAATAGTATAAAAAATAAGTGTTTCCAATACATCGGTGAATGTGTTTTGATTGAAAGCACAGACAGATTGTGAACGAGAGAGAGTCAGAGAGGAGAGTAAGAGAGGGTTTAATAGGAAATAGAGTTAAAGACTGAGAGAATTAGAGAGTACTGTTCAGTAGTATTACAGTATATACAGGCTGTGAGTGAATGGGTAAGCGAGGAGACTATGAGCTCTTAAATTAGGAACCGATTAATTTGTCTGAAGTGACAGCACAACTATGCGATCCATCACTGGTTCACTCTTCCCGTTAGCCTTTTATTCGTTTTTATTGCTTAAGCATACGTATGGACCGACTGCTCATTTGGGAAGCACTTGAAATATATACTGCATATACTCAGTCAGTCAGTACAGCCGTATAGCTGTATAGCTCTTCGAATATCGTTTAGTCGTTTTTCTTATTATTTGTACGTAAGATAAGTTACAGAATTTAGAGGCAATCAGTTGTTTCGGCCGCACTAGACGTTAGACATTAGACGTTAACAATGAGAGAGTGAAAGAGAGAGAGAGAGAAAGTCACTGAATGCTGGAATCGACTGGCCTTTACTTATGAGTCCAATTAGTGAATCGCTTTCTTCCCTTAAGGCAGAAGAAGTGTATTTGTGGAGCGAATAGATTAGACTCAAAAACGATTGACTCAAATCGAGGCGAAGGAGTTTTTCCGATAGTTTTACCCAAAAGTGGTAATTATAATGAACTGATATATTGGATAAAATTACAAAACACTAAACATTATTAGTTCTCTTTCTCTCTCCTTATGTCTAATACGATAATGAATTGCTCTTCTCTTATACCATACGAACGGCAATTATTCTTCTAAATTACAGAACAATTTTTTTGCCTCTCTTTCTCACTCTCTTCACAATCCAATCCATAAGCACTTATACTATTGTTTTTTAATAATTTTCTTTTGGCATAGCTTTGTAGCAATTTTTTTTGCTATTTTTCATTTGTGAAAAACATATTTTATTCTCTTCTCAAACGAAAGCATTCATTAAAATGTCTGAAATATCCAACAAAACAGAATTCTTTTGTATTTATATGATTTAATGTTTAAAATCAATTAGTTTTTACTATTATATCAAATTCTGGTTGTCTTTCAAATACTGTGAGCTTTGTTTAAAGCATTTTCTAGAAAATCATTGAATTGAATGCGAATTTTCAGTAATTAGCAGAAAATATCTTTGAATTATATGAAATGATATAAAGATAAGTTGAATAGCATAGAGAGGATACCACAGAAAGTCAAAGCTTAGCCAAAATCTGTTTGAATTAATGAATAGTCAGTTTGAAAAAAAGAAGTATAAAAATGTCAAAATGTCTTTCCCTTCTTCTGATCAGTTGATTCCAAAGCTAACGATATATTTCTGATATATTTTAATGATTGGAAACTTATTTCAATGAACGGCACAAATAAATGTGAAACCAATTATAGCCAAAAAAAATATATAATCATTTAAATGACTGGCAATTAATCAATTTTCAGCGCAATTTCAAACTTAAAATAAGAAAAACTATTAAAAGAGGACTAAATATGTATATAAAATATACCATAATTTTTGCAGTCCATCCGTATCTTAAGAATTGGAATGAAAATTGTCTGCCATTAAAGCTGAACCTGAAATCGATGGCAAAGGACTGATAGCGCAAAAGTAATACTAAAAACTCTACTGTTATTTAAACTTATAGACTATATAATGACATTAAAAATATATATTTTCAGCTCAGAGTCGCATTCAAAGAATGAATGCATTTTAGGTTTATTGCCGGCGCTCTAAACCGAATGCAAACGGCCTTATTATATATGCCTAATATATAAGTATAAATAGTTGGCAATAGAGCAAACATACTGTATATACGATCTAATGACGAGAAACCGACTGCACATCCACTGACTTGTGAGTGAAGACTCGCTCCTCATTGCGATTGCAATGCAAGTGCCGTATAATATAATAGTGTAGTAGACCTGCAAAAAGCTTATCTCAATTACAGGCTATAATAACTTATGCAACGACTCGGGGAGTCCAACATTTTAATGGCCGGACATTTATTTTTTTTGCGCTAAGGATTATCCGTCCATTTTATAATGTAACATGCTCACATGCGATCTCTCTCTCTATTTTCTTTCTCTCGTCATTAAATTGAATTAAAAAATTTTCTTTCCTTACATTTCAGTCAACTTTTATTTTATTTCAATTGCTTTCAGATTTTGTTTTTTTTTTGAAATATTTATTTGAAATCAAATTTTCCGAAAATCATAATTGAATTCAGGTTTTGGAGTGTGTTTTGAGAAAAAAATAGCGATTTTTTCCTTAATTTCTTTTAGATTTGTTGGTTGGATAAAATATTCAAATCGTAATTAATTTTTATTACTTTCATATCCAATCATCTCTACTCTAAAGCCCAAGAAATATATATATAATTTTGAAATAAAATTTTATTAATCGCTTCAATAATAATATGCTATTAAAGCAATAAAAAATAAATAAATAAATAATATTCTTCTCTGTATTGATCACTAAAATTGATAAAAACTTCAAAATTTTGGTTTTTAAGTAAATTATAGCAAAATATAAAATAAATTACTTTTTTATGATTATTATAAATAATTTTTTTCGAAAAAATAAATAATAATTTAATCGATTTTCTAATACTTGTTTAGATTGTTGTCTAAAATCATCTCTGATTTTGTTTGTATTTTGTATTGAAATTTATTGCTATTCATATCAGGAAATCATGAGTTTGTGCTGAAATTTATGGAAAATATGTTTTTTATCAAATGTTTATCACATATATTGCAAGCACTGGTAGGTATGCTTAGCTGTGCTCTTGTAATACACGCCATTTGATGGATGAACCGAATGGTATGATAATTGAAGTATAGCTAAGACACCAACAAAATACAAGTTGTGTTATGTTGATAGCGAAGACTAAATTTGTAATATGTATGTCCTCTCTCCTAATGTTTGCACAAGTAGTGCCACTCACATCACATCTTAGCACATGTATGACTGGCCATACATACAATCATCTCTCAGATGTTTGTGTCAAAAGGCTGTCAGAATGACCGATGGAGACGACCCGATGAAAAATTCTCACTCATATGTTATTCCATTACCAACTCATGTCCCGACAGTCCGACTGACACTCAGAGCCAATAGATATATAATATTATACTTAAGTATATAAAGGTTGGCCATCAGAGTAGTGCTAAGACGCCACCGATATTAGGATAGATAATCACATTTATCACTGGCTTATAGTATGGCATAGTATGGCATGTATTCCGTATTCATATATCAAATGCACTGAAATTTTGTTACTAATTAATCATTTATTTCTATTATACAAATGTAAGGAAAGGCTTATTTGATTTGAAATCATATTTTACCTATATTTAAAATATTTCTCATATTATCTGACATTTAAATAAAAAACTTATAAAGAACTCAATTGAATCAAATCATATTCAAGTCATATACTGACGAACATTATCTACAGTATATAAAAGCCTAAAAAACTCGATTTATTTTAAGTAATACTGAATACTGTATATAAAGTGAGTTATATTGCGATTTCGATATTGAAGTAAAATAAGTGGATATTATATATTGAAATCGAGAAGCAATAAAATATCCATAAATATGAGTTTAGATCATCTAAACATGTTTTATGTAAGAGTAAGTGCCAGTAGAGTAGTCTAGCATTTCGTTTCATCCACAACAGTCACAAAGTTATGTTGTGTTGACTCCACTAAATCCCAGTTCGGTCTCTCTCTCTCTCTTTAACACACACACAGACATCCTTGTGCTCACTTTCCCTTAATGTGATCTATTATTATTCAGTATAAGTAAGTCGAGAAAAAAAAGTTTCAAAATATATGGAAAAAAATAGTAAACTTCTCAGTCATACACAGTTAGCGATTCTCTGAAAAGTATTGATACCTAAAGTATGTGGACTGAATTTGAGAGTACAATCTCCTCTTTTCCGCGAAATGATTAACGCACATAGCACTGGTATATAGTTTTTTGATTCTGGAATTCCTAAACTGTTCGGTGGAACTCATATTTATAGTTAAGATCACTTTTAACTTCATTGGAATTGAATATTAGATAACTTAAGGGCCAAACGATTTGTGGATATCTCTAAGCCTTTCGTCTTAATTACGGGTAAATAACTTCACATTAATTAATAATTATCATTAAATATATACTTAAAGATAATATTTTATAATTTTCATTAATCTTTATTACTAAACATTTAGTGAGTTTACCCGAATATTTGATAAAATATTCTCCTAATCAGCAAAAACATTAAAAACTAATTAACAGACAATTTTCAAAAAAAGTTTAAAATTTATCATAAATTTGGAAAAAATAATGCATAGAATGAATGCAATTATAAGCAGAGTTTAATTGGGAAAACGAAGAGAAAAAAATAGGAAAAGGAGTGACAAATGCAGAAAAGATTGAGAAAAGTGATCAACAAATCAACAAATAAAGCAATTTCTTAAAAGCATTAAAGATTGTTAACACTTAACAGCAAAAAATCGTAGATAACATCCATTTAGAGCTGACAAGTGATTACAAGTATGGCTTTGGTTTCATTGCCGTCTATTGGTTTCATAGCACAATTATCTCCATTGACAAAATGTCTGAGCGCTCAGCGTTATTAAGTTATCAGGTTATCATCAGTACAGCTCTGCTCTATGTGTGCACTCCTATGTATCTGTGATGATGTTGTTCATTTTTTGCTATGGCTCTCTCTCTCTCTCTCTCCCTCTCTCTCTCTCTCCTCCATATACCTCTCAAACGGTCTTACACTCCAACCCAGGCATACTGTTCAGTACAGTATATCTATATTTGTGAGAGATCGCCCTTTTATTAGGTTCTCTCTCTCTATTTCTCTCATTTTCTTCTCTTTGTATCTATTTTTTTGTCTCTACTCTAACTCAACTCAAACTCCAGAGTTCAGTGAGAAATAGTGTTTGAAAAACTGGACACTCGTCACAGCAATGTTCGCATCGATCGATCGGCCATTGATTTTTGTCCACAAAATTTCCTAAAACTGAAGTCTATTTATGTCCTCCTTATGCTCTGGCATACTATGTCGATAATACGTATAATTTTGAGCTACTATTCCAACACAAGAAGAATATATACATTTAGAAGAGTAGTGATCATCAAAACTGTATTAAAGTATAAAAAAGTAAAGAATGAAAAACAAAACAAAAAAATACAGAAAATATAATCAAAGTATTGGACTATTCGACACAATTTGGCATTGAATAGCAAAAACTACATTATAGAGTAGTGTTGTGTTCATACAATTTATTGTTTATCTGACGCGAATCGACTTAAAGGGATATATAATGAATGGAAAGAACGAAATAAAATAGAGAACAAAAATAAAGTAAAGTAAGAAAATAGTAGTGAGAATAGAGAATGCAATCGGCATTGAAGTGGACTTTTGCGATACGTTTATGATTAGACAATAAGAGGCAGAAGAGAGAGCCAAAAAAAATAAATAAAATGCGAGGAATTAAGGCATAGAAGTAAAGTAATTCACGTTTTGAGAGATGTGCCGAATATATCACTCTCTCTTTGGCAGTCAGTTGTAAAGTATCGCAACTTATCCCTCACTCACACATGCATTGGCTCAGGCAATGGGCAATGTAGTGAACGTCTATACAGTACTGTACAGTAGAGCACAGAGTAGTGGCCACTACTATTGAAAACTATATCTTTGGCTCTCTTTTTGCTTCTTATTCTCTACTTTGTGTCGACTCTTATTGAAACTCCATTAGTATACGCTTTAGTGGACACAACTATAAAACGCTTGATTCTCAATAAGATAGGACAGCGTCCAACTCAATGAGAATTCATCTCAATTGTCACACCATTTCTGTGCTGCACAGTTGTCCACTAGTTATAACTGCACTGAATTCTACTCTCCATTTCTCTCTCTCAGCCTCCCTTTCCATTCCAATGGTAGCACTGGTCAGAAAGCGGGAGCAAAACTTATTCTGTTGAGCAGAATATTTCGCTGTAATTCTCTCTCTATTTCTCTTTTATTTTCATTTTGTTTGCGAGACTTTAATATATTTTATAAGCGAACAGTTGACAAGTCAGTCAGCGCTGGGTTAAGGGCTATTGATTAAAAGCGTAAGAGAGAGAGCACAGGCACAGCACAGGCAGAATAAAAAATAAAAGAATGGACTAATGCTAACGGCGCGGCCAATATATCCCTTAAGGTATTCGTGCAAATAGTGTATTGGGAATGAGACCAAACGAATGGACAATGGCTTCAATGGCTTCGATTGGAATTAGGGATGAGTGAGAAGATGAGAGAAGAAGTAAGAGATAGCCATAGAGTATAGCACTGAGACGTTGGGAGGAGAGGGCAGAGGACTGTCGACTGCAATGGAAGCGCACTCTTATTCTTATTATTGTTGTTGTTATGAGAAAAGGCTATAATATGTGGAATATATAAAACAAAAGGCTCTGAAACGGTCTGATGAGAGCAATAAACTTAAATCATTGTCGTTGAGCACACAAATGATTAGCGGAGGGCCAGTAGTTATAAATAGTCTGTCCGGCTCTGGTCATAAAAATCACATGCATTTCAATATGTGTTGGGAGGACTCGATGACAACCAGTGCAGACATATTATACATAATTTTATACGATATGACTGACATTAAATGTAGGCTCTGGTCGATGCGCACAGTTATGGCTGTAATACTGTAGTTAAGTGCATGTGATTTGCTTATTATGATAAATCTGTGGTCATCTGTGGTCAGCACTCAATCCAATGTTTGATTACATGTGATTTCAAATTCAAACACTGATTATTATATGTGTCGGCCAGACATCGCCTGACAACCATTCAGACAGTCTATCGCTGCGACCAACAAATGTATGACTATTTCTGAGGCAATTGTTTTTATGAGGCATTCGCTGCGGAATTAAGTTATGTTAGGCTATAGTTAGTGACGTTAAGAGATTAAAACGGAATTTGCATTAAACTCATTAAAAATAAATTGAAATTTCAATAAAATATCTTTTTATTTACCCAAAAGATTATTGGAATTAGAAATGTATTCTACTATACAATACTCGGAAATATTCGGGTGATTTGGAATTGAATATCCAATATATACGGAATAATCTTCTTTTTTTTTGGTCGACTATTTGCTCGGTCATAGTTGGCATAGTATAGCATAGAGTACAGAGAATAAGAATGGAATAGAAGTTAATAATAATTTCCAATTCATGCAAACAGTAAACGCAGAGAATATTCTTCTATTATATTTTGAATGCTTTTTTTCTCGCTGAGAGAAGTGCCGTTTCCATGGATACTGAATCCGTGCAAATGTGTACTTGTGCTAAAGTATTATTCGTATTATAACTATTATATAATACATCATTTCATGCGGACTGACCGCCACAACAATTACTCTTTTGACTCCACTCTTATTCTTCTCCATCTCCTCAGCTCTGAATTTTTAGGACACAAATGACCAAAAACATTGTGAGCCTGTATTCACAGTTTGCCCTATTGTGTACTACTATTGCATTCCTACTGTATTCTCGATAGTATTTGCATTACTTATTCGAGTTGAATAAGTTTTAGTTTAGGCCTTATATTGCAATTGAATTCAATGTTATATTTAATGCAAAAAACATTAAATCTGCTCAGAATTGCAAACTTATTCGGCGAACGACTAGAGAGAAAAATAAATTTGTTTTTCGCTTATAATATCATGAGTGCTATTAAAGCAGTAGAAACACAGAAAAAAATAGAATAAATAAATAAATAAAATAACAGAATATCTTATATAAACAAAAACATGAAATGAATTAATAATGAATTCCATTCATTGAAAAAACACGAGAAAATTGAATAATAAACAAAATCTTATATTAAAAAAAAAGTAGAATAAGAAGTAATGTCACTGCATATCAACATCACTGTGCGATGGGAACGGAAGGAAAATTATGATTCACTCGTAGAACTAATCGTGTATTGGCTGCTATGGCGGCATCCATTGGATTATTCCGGGTATCAGAATATTCTTAACCATTCTGTCAATACATTTGAATTCAACAAACCTTTTGTCCTATAATTATAATCTCTTTTATTATAAGTAATGGCAATAAAAATGAATTTAAATGGCTTTTGACTAAAACTGTTTAAAAAGTTTGTTTTGTATGAAATTTATATCTAAAAAAATTTGTACAAATGTTCTGTTAGAGTAATTGGAAATTCTGTTGGAAATGATACTCAGGTGGCTATAAAGTAAAGTTATAGCCAGTCGTGAGTGGAATCTATGGATAGACTAAAAAAGCCAAACAAATAGCTTATGTATGGCTGCGGTGTCTCTCGTGATATGAAAATATATTTTATATATAGAGATCGTGTTTTGGCCACTGAAACGGTGAACACATATCGGGAGAGCACTGACAGACAACTACTAACTACTGAATCATAAGTGCATAAAAAATAGAGCGCTTTTTATAATACGGTGTCTGTACTGTCAGTGCTGGTGATCACCAGATTTTTCGCTATTAAGATGAACTGAACTCAAATTTAACGAACACGACGTCAAGGCATTCGGCTTCACATAAATTGTGTGGATGTGGGGCTAAAATGGCTCTTAACGTGATTTATTCGTTACAATAGTATGTCTGTGCCGTTGACTATAGCAGGAGAAAAAAAAGAGAATGCTATGTAAGCTATGTGTGCCGTAATAGTGATTGAGCCCCAGTCCTACACTGACTGTGCAGTTTGTCTGTATATTCTTTATCATAAGCCAAATGTTTTTCATAATACAGTCAAATGGCGAAAGTCTCGACTCGACCAGTGCTCCAGTGCTTTATTAGATCAATGATCCGGTGCTATGCAGTCATTGCAAAGAGAGAGATGCAGAGAGAAGATGGAGAGAGAGAGAGAGAGAGAGAGAGAGAGAGAGAGAGAGAGAGAGCATACAGTGGGTGACATAGAGCGAGAGCTAACATAATATTTAAGTGAAACATAAATCTTATTAAAAAATTACAATACATTAGTTTCAATACTCATTTCTATGTTTCTGCGCCAATAACTGCAACAACTGATTGCATAGGAACTCAATGGTCAAGAAATACAACCAAAAGGCAGTCGTTTTTTTCGTATCAAAAGCAAACAAAAAGCAAATCTAAAACTCAATTAACAGCGAAATAATTATCTGTTCGGATGCGTTAAAACTTGATTACTGACTAAAAACTTTAGGGAATAATCGCTATTAATGTTACTATCAATTGGTTAACACATATAACACAAATCGGATAACAAGAATAGAATAGAAATTCAATCGAAAATATATAATACTTTTGGTATTTAATTGAATACAGTTTTAGACTTGTTTTTAATCTTTTAGTTTCGAATTCAGCGCTCAATAAATGAAGAAAAATGAATAACCATGACATCTTTGAATTAATATGCATGCTAAATCTTGCTGGACTCTAATATTTACATGTATAGGTTGACATTGTTTGACAAACAGTAAAACTGTTGATTGGCTTTTCAGCCATTTGCCACTCAATCCAACTTGATTATAATATATGCCTGAGCATCTCATTGAGTACTATAAAATTCTAAATTTATTTTATGAATATTATATCTTAGCTTATACTGCCTTAAGAGCAAGAAAGGACATATTTATTTGACACACCTGCTTATATATAGCAATTTAGTTCTTTGGATGCATTTAATGTATTTGACTCTCAATTCAGTTGAATTAATAAATGCTTTCGACTGAGTTTGACATAAGAAAAATGTTTATTTTCTTCATACTCTTTGCACATAAATACTTGTGTATCAGAAGCTATTGGCTCACAATATATCAAACAATCTCTTATTTTCCATATACTAGTCATTAATGTATTGACTATTTATGGAATCGTCAGAATATTTCTTGAAGTTTAAGTCACTTTAGTTTTACTTTAGATTTACTTCTGAACCCAAGAAAAAACTATATAAACTAAACTAATCTAATGATTAGTTTCTCATGAATTTTGATGAAATCAAATGTATAATACATACAAAACTACTCCAAACTAATGGTTCTCATTTAGGAAAGTCGTGTAAAACAAGTTTTAAAAATGTTTAATAAAACTAATCAAAAGAAAAAAGAGAGAAAAAAATTCAAATAATTTTTATTATCAATTAATGCAATCGAAAATATATTTATCAGATATTAATATATTTTACTTATTTTTTTTTTATTTGATTATTGAATAATTACTATTCGTATCAAAAACAAAAATTTATAAAGAATTTAAATTCCATTAAATAAAAGATTAAAAAATTGCGAATAAATCTTACCTTTACTGTTGAATCCGTTCCCTATTGTGATTGTCATGCATTCAAAACTTCTGATTCAATTGATAGTAGAATTGAGTTTTCTTTTTGCAGGAATAGAGTTCAATACGAGTGCGAAGAGAATTGAATTTACAGTTAAACTTGATTTTTGATTATACAGTACTGTATATATACACCGATTGATTGTCAGTCAAATGTCTTCCGACAGCATATTGTGCTGAAGAAGGAACTGGTCTTAAGTCAATATTTATGGTACAATTTTTTCTATCTCTTATATGGTTTGAATGTTTAGATAAATTTAATGAAGAAAATACTTTAAAGTCTCCTCTCTTTCAGTCTGTGGTCGCACTTCAGTAGTAGTGAAAACTTGATTCCGAAGTAGTTTTTTATTCACAAATAGTTATGTAATGAAAGAGTTGAACGAAAATTGATCTTCTTTTCCAACTTCTCTTATCAAATGTTTGTCACTTAATTCAACTGATATTATGTAATATATGTTAACAAATATTTTACATAAACTACAGTAAATCAAAGTCACGTCACAATCGATGCATAAAAGTCAGTCCAATCTGTAAATACATTTAATTAAGAAATATATTAATTAAGGATTTTTCAAATGAGAACAAATATTTTGATTAAAGACATAAAACATTTAAAATTGTAATAAATTTCATCAAAAAAAATAATATTATTAAAAAAATCGTTAAATAAAAAACCTGAAGATTTTACCCCGATTTCAATTATTATATTTCTAATAAATTTCTATACAAACAAACAAATTATAAAAATCTTATGAAAACAATTTATATTTTGTCTAAAATTTTTTCTAATATCCATTCATATTAAGCATTGACTAAAAATCAAGAGAGAGTGAGAAATAGTGTCACAAATATATATATATATATATATGGATGGGGAGAGTGGACAGACACCAGAAAGTTGTCCAATTAATTTCAGACCTGAGGCGATATGAAAAGCGAGAACTCGACCAAAAAATTCTCTGTTTATATGATAATAATGTTCACAACCAGACTGTGAGAGAACGAGGGATAGTTTGAAAAAGAAGAGCCAAAAATGTTTCTCTAATACAGCACTAGAAAGTGGAAAAAATAATTTCGCACTAATACTGGCAGATATACAATACGTGTGCAATGTTCTGATGGCCTGTGTGTCAGAGCCATAGTATCTAAATCTCCAAAAATTGTATATAATATCTGAAAAAACTTTATAATACAGCGAACAGTGTTAGCAATGGATACGATTGTAGAGAAAAATATATATAAATTTCTATTTCTATATACTGTATGTAATAATTCATTTATGCCGTCGTTCTGCTTATCCTATCCTCCAGTCCCTCCTATTTTCATTTAGACGATTGCTTTTAACATTTAACTTATATTTTTTTTAAACCTCTCCACTGATTGTAGTCTTGTTTTGCGTTACAGTAGAAATTGTTTCGTGCATTCACTGCATTCATAGGTAAGTGTGTGTGCCTACAGTGCCTTCCCTTTCCTACTCGAGTTAGCATACCTGCAATTTAATGCAAATCAGTCGCTCTTTCTCTCTCTCTTCTCCCGAAACGGACATTACATTAGAGAACTACCCAAAAGTTTGTACGTCTGTGCCCTCCATTCCGATCCCAAATACCTATTTTGCATATTAACTCATGTTTTTTTTGGTTGTGCGAACTGAACTGTCATGTCGTGCAAAACCCATTGGCGCAGAAAAGCGTGCACTCATTCAAATGAGATGCAAAAAAATATTAGCGATGTCTTAGAAACTATGGGCCGAGGAGTCAAAATTATTTTAGCCTTGAGTTTGATTCATACTAACAGATAGACTGAAAAAAATTCAACGCTTTTTTCAGCCAAAATATCTGAACATTCCTACTGTTCTCGCGCTCTGAGCCAGCAATGCATCAATTTTTGCGAATTATAACTACATTTAATTCATATTTATTTCAAAACCTGATTATTAATGAGAATTCATTTTTATTTCAGTCGATAAGACGTTCTCTAAAATATATGAAACAAATAAATGCTTTTTGAGCTTAAGTTTCATTTTATCGAAATTCTGTTTCTATTTTGAGCTCTGCCTATTTTAATGATGTAATTGATCAGAGACTCATCCAAATCAGTTTTGAAATGATTTCTCAATAGATTAATACAAATATTTAATTTAATTCATTCGTTTATTTCAATCTATATGAGCATGATCAGCTTAAATAATATTACAACCAAGACCAATACTACATATTATAAGTTTAAATTAGTATTTCAAATCGATCATGGTGACATATGAATTTCTATTCTGACATTTTGATGACAAATTAGATTAACTTTTGAACAAATATTTTCATTAATAATATTAGTCTCGAAACTAATTCATCTTATGTTAAATTGTTGGCTCTTATGAATAAAATGACTACAATTTCTAAGCTATAAATTAAAGTATAATTCTGCTTGATAGCATTTCTGATTTAATTACAAATTTAAGTAAATGTCATAAAAGTTAAGTAACTATAAAAATATTATTATATATTCTCATAATTCTGTAGTCTTTTCTGTCAGATATAGACCTCACACACAAAATATATGGAAAATATGGATATTTAAGGAATAATTCATATTTAATATGTTTTAACAGTATATCTAATGCAGATCTAAATGCTACGCATCTGAATAGGACAGGTATGTTATGCACATTGACGTTAAATTATATTTGTTGTGAGTTTTTAAAATGAACTGAAATAACATAATAATTGAGAGAACAAAATGTTTGTGTCATTTGTCAAACAGAGGTTCAGTAATTTTCTGTCATAAATATAACCATAAGATTATTAACAAAACTATTTAACTATTATTATAATAATATTATTAATGTTTGTTATTATTTTTGGTATGTATTTTTATACGGAGAGAGAGAGAGAGAGAGAGAGAGAGAGAGAGAGAACTATACTATTGTTGGAAAATATTATATATATTTGTCGCTGAAATAGAGTTATACTGTTTCTATTCAAAGGGTAATCAGAGCTAATTTTGAGAATATCAGAGAATTGTTTGCTATGCATATCAGCATCCAGTCTAATGATAGTCATTGCAAACGATTTATTTATGTAAATCCAATTCTCTATATGAATGCTATGTCTGTACAGAATATCTGTATGACTGCACTCGAAAATACAATATAATTGTATTCTTAACTATTTGTGTTAACTATACTTTTGGTCTAAATTAAGGCTTAAAATATATAAACTGTTTTATTCTGTTTCTGTTCTCTCCAATGATTAATGAATTGCAATCTTATTCCGTAATTAACATTAAATTTGATGATTGTTTTTGTCTCTAAAATATATAAAACTAATTTAGATTATGTTTCACGAAATACATATTTATTTATTTACTTGTTTTTTGCATTTTTATAGCTCTTATATGCAGTCCGAGTCATAACAAATTTAGATAATTTTTTGCTCAAAATTTCAGTTTAATTAAGTCTGAAGTTTTCACAGAATTTTTTAAGCCTTTATTTTTAAGTGTTATATAATTTTTCGAAACATAATATATGTTTAAATTCTTATCTCTTTTTTTGTTAAATAGCTTTTTAATCAAATTTTAATATAATTTTTGTCTTTTCTTTTAATTTAGATCTGTTTTATATATTAGGCGTAATTTTTTCTGACATTAATTATAGGGCTCTTTGATTGAGGTTTTGAGCAAAAGTTTCGATAAAATTGAAAAATTATTTTTTTCGTTATTCAACTCATTATATTCTGTATTCAATATTATTTAAAATAAATAATAAAAATTGATTTTAATTCAAATTATTAAAGTATTATCTATAATGTGCTGATCGTGTATTTGTCATAAACATGTTCTGGATTATTGGCACGGGTGGTCTATTAAATCAACTATAGACAGGCGACAGTCTGGGTCATATATAGATTTATAATTTATATTCAACCAAAAAAATTGCGATAAAACTACACATTTTTTAATGTATTTCAATAATTATGCAATAAATTCAGTGTTCAATAATTATTTGATCATGCTAGATTAACTTTGATCAGAATAAAATAAATCAGAATGTTGCTGAACAAAATAAATAACACTGGTAACTAATGAGATAAGCTCTGCCATCTATTATCGAGAACCCGATACTATTTGTTCAAATAATTTATCAATAAGTTGTCGATTAGTTCATTCAATAAACCCTTTTAATTATTTTCTTACACAATATAATTAACTTGATTACATCAACGTAGTATTAATCAGCCATGCACTCTTATATAAATTAGCTGCACTATAGGACAGATAGGTTTTTAAGCAAACATGAGATCCAATAATTAGATTCAAAAAGTTCTTAAATAATTCATTGCCAGTCAGTATAGACTGGAAATCCGGATTCGCCTATAAATTATAAATTTATTTTTTAAGATCAATAATACTATTATAGTGTCTATGAATTCAAAATTATATTCAATAGTCTTATAGTTAAGAATAAATATGATTTCGATTCAAATGCAAGAAAATGGTAATAAAATTGTATAAAAGATGTTTCCATTAATAACTCGGATTTGATTATACAGTATTTTAGGCCATATATGACTCACTTCTTAACCAATAATTATATATATGTTTTGCGAATAAATTTTGTTCTGAAGAATGTTTGCAACGAATGTTTGAATACATTTTATTTTTGTCTATATCTCTGACTCTATTTCTATAATTTGGATAATTTTTCATTTTCTCAAATTTAAACTAATGGTTAGATTTGTTTATTTGCCAACTAATTCAAAGTTACATTTGATTAAAGAAAAAAATTCGCAACAATTATGTTCAGTCACGAAGTTTTGCATCCAATGTATGGGAACTCGATTTTAGGCATAATATCAAATCAAACCATTATTTGACATTCAATTAATTTAATGATAAACTTATGCTCAGTGTAATTTCGTATAAAAATGATCTATCTCCATATTAGTTAAGGTCAAGAGGGGGCAAAGCTAAATAACCAAGATAAGATTTAGCTCAACTTTTCTCTGACGAAAATTGATTAGATTTTAATAAAATGATATAAATTCAGAGAACATTAAATGAAATGATTTTTTTTGCAAATATTATGCAAAGAAAACAATTGATTTAAAAAAATAAAAGCGAAACAAAAAAAATTGAAAAGTGCTTGAATCAAATGTATTCACAATTCAATGACTCAAAAAAATTGATGGACTGATAGAAGAAAAGAAGCGCTGATTCTATACATAAAGATAGGAATCCAGAGAAATGATAAACGATTTGATTGTATCGGTCCAGATATGAATTCAGGCGCAAATATAAACGACTTCTGGCGCTGTGGTTACAGAGATGAAGTGAGAGCACCCGATGCAAAGATATGCTATCAAATAGTTATGCATATTATGCTTGTGATCACTGATCGCACACTAACTCTCATAATTCACATCCGATTTATGTCTTTTTGATGCAAATAATAAAATATATATAGAATTCATATATTCTTAAGCGAAATGACCCACAAATGGCATGACTTGAATGTCACAAATATGGGAATACCATTCACTGCAAACTACTGGTGTAACCGATACTTCCGTATAAAAAGTTATACTCTTTTTGCCATAAAAAATATGTTCTGTTATTTCATATACAGTGAACAGTAGTGTAAGTGAATGAATGCAGAGGAATATCATCCATCATATGGCGTGGCATTCAAATCAATGCATTCACACTTCAAATTCAGATAATCATGTCCTTTGAAAGCAGGATCATATTATTTTAGTAAACTTGCTCAATTGACAATCATTTTACTTTAGTATTTAGCATGGCTATTATTATATTTTTATGAATATTACCCATTCATTACCTTGCACATCTAAATGTCTTTTAAAGCGATTTAGTCTTCAGTTGTTCAGTGATTATATTTTACTTCTGAGGACCAAAAGATTTGATTAAAATTCAAATAAAAATATTTGATTTTATAAATTAAAAAATATCCGTTTGAATGGATTTAATTCTATAATATTATTGAAAAGTTTTTTATTTTATTTTATTCAACAAATAATTTATTGCATTACATAAAAGAGCTATAAATTCAATGTTCGAGCGATAAGTTCGGACTAAATCTCTTATTAAATCAAATCTTGATTCTGATTATGACTTATTAAGTGATTATTTCAATTATAAGCAATAAAACGATAAATTGATTAACGAATAAGAGAAAGAAAAATATCAAATAATAAATCGTGAAATGGCTATCAATGTTAAACTCTATTACCGGTATTTGACTGTATCCAGCAAAAAAGCTGTCAACTCAGCAATGTAATCATGTAATAATCAGGTTTGACAGACGGATAGAAATTTCCATATATTTTATTATCGATGACATTATTTAGAGTCGAAAAAAAACAAAGAATAAGTGATAGTTAGACTGAAAATATATACAGAATAGAAATGAAGTTATATTTGATAGCGAATGATATATTGATATTATGTAACTATATATCAAATCTGTATATAAGTAATATTGTATATGAAAAGAGTGGTATGTTATGCATGAATACCAATTTGTGAGGCGCGCGAAGAGTGAGTCAAGAATCGGAGAATTATGTATAGTATTCACAAAAATTATTGTTGAATGCAATGCATAACTGAATAAGTTTTTTACAGCTATTGTCAGAGAATGAAAGAAAAAGGAGAAGAAATATATGTATTTATAAGACATTACTCAAAATGTTGGTAATGTTGTGAAGCGGATTTGGCTGAAGCATACGGAGAGCACCCTATTAGTGGTTGTATGCATGCATGAGTGCCAGTAATTGTGAACTAGGAGAGGGATCAGGAGAGGGACGGCTGGAGAGCAGGGATGAGAGCCTAAGAGAGAGCGGCAGACGATTTGTAATATAAAAAGGTATATAATAATTGTCAGTCAGCAGTGAATCGACTCAATTGAATTGGCAGTCAAGTGAAAGCCATATAACAGGCGCTTCTCTTTTGTGGCCGATTCCGGAGCCCAAGGAATAAAAAAAATAAACTTATTTACGGCTCATATGAATATAGTTATGCGTTTATAATATTGGCCGCAATATGAATGTGCGAACGCATTGCCATCGCTAACAACAATACTATACATACTGTGCATATGCAGGGATGTAATGGCATTTTGTTGCCTCTCTTATCCAATCATTATTTTTATTTAGTTTTATATCTGTTTTGTTATATTAGTTCTGTTTTCTCCGACTCTTTCCCATCTCTTCTATGATTCACTCAGACATGCATTACATGCAAAAACATTTTAACTAATAATAACAATAATAAGAATAAAGAGAAAGAAAATGAATGCAAAATATTATCTGTGAATTCAAAGTCAAATACAGTAAAGAAAGTCTTATTTAATGATCAATTGGTAGAAAGCAGTTCTCATTAATTATATACCTTTTGCCGGTTTTCGCTCTTTTAACTACATTTTTAACTTATATTCAGTACTCGTCCTAAAGAATAACAAAACTTATTCTGCATTTTCATTAAAATTATTGACTTTTATATAAAAGCAATTAATATTAATATTCTGTATATTATATAAGAATATAATTTATAATATATATTGAATTTCTATTAATTCTGAATACGAAGAAAAAGAGCGAATGATTAATGAATTTAATACTTTTTAATAATATTTTATTTTATTTTGTATCAGAAAAATATGTATGAATTTTCCCATTCATTCACATTCACGTTAACCACTAATAGAGTGAACAAAAGAATATATAAATTGTGGGATAGCTATGAAAAAGCGAAAATATAATATAATTTTTTATATTTTTTTATATTAAAGTAAAACAAAACGAAACAAAAATTAGAAAAAAATATCTAATTATCATAAGAAGTGATATAGAGTTCTATAATATGAAACTGAATTATAAAATGAATTCCTATTCGCAATGAATGGAAAAAATAAAATGTTTCGACAAATTCTCAGTCATTACTCATTACTTATGCACAAAGCGAAAGGTGTGCCCACTTTAATGAGACTCTCCTGTGTCTGCTCACTACCTGTGTGTATGTGTATGTGCTCTGAGAAAGTATACGAAGAGAAAAAAAGGAAATAGTTTTCTACTAATTGACCTCTACTAATATCACCTGCGAATAAGACGAACCAATTGCTTGCTTTCCATACCATTTGTATTTGCATTTTGTTGTAATATTTAATAAGAAATGCTTCTTATAAATCAGAGATGAGCAAGCTTAATATAGTATTGATAAATGCCCTGAGGCTTCTTTGCTGGCTTCAAAACCTCCAGGCTTATTTTCCCGAATTTAAATACTGGGCGGTAGATAAGATATATGAAGAAACATTCATAAGTTGCGATGTGCAAGGTGGTACAGACAGATAATATAGCATAGGGTCTAAAACAGGTGACTTTTGTGTTCTAACATAGAATAGGATATATATTTGTTGGAAAAAATATCGTTGAATTGAGCTTGCAGAAAATATTGGGAGTTTGAAAAAGGCATTAATAACAAGGTTAGTTTGCAGAATAAAGATAATATTCATAGTTTAATAGTCTATTAAAGTCACTCTCTATTAGCTGAGTTCAATATACTGTATCTATTGATTGATCCAATGTACTTATTGCTTCGGTGATCTAAATTAGCCGGTTTATGAACTCTATTACAGCTTGGTCAAATTTGCATATGGTAAATGTGAACAATTCCAATGCAATAAGAAATGTTATGATTGTAAGTCTTGCACATCTCTGTCATCTAAATGCCTAAAACATTAATCAGTAGTAGAAAAGATTTAAAATAAAAAAGCACTCAATTTGATTGCGTACAACATTTGCTTAAATTACCTTAACGTCAAAACATTGAAAATTATTCCTAAATAAAAAATATAGCCATTGATAGAGAAGAGGATAGACATAGACAAAGATGAACAGAGAATAGGAATAATAAGTAATATAAAAAATATTTTAATAACTAATTGCAGCTGTTTTTGAATTTGAAATTTATATAAATGTATTTGATTTGAATTTCTCTCCCGAATCAGGAGAGAGAGAGAGAGAGAGAGAGAGAGAGAGAGAGAGAGAGAGAACGTATTCGCGAGTATTATTTGGTTTGCATTGCATTTTGTTGTATATAATAATATAATACATAATTAAATGCAAATGTGTTGTTAGGGAACTACTTATAAATAAGGGTAGCAATTATGGGTGGTGCTTGGATATAGCTCTTTAAGAGCCAGAATATTTTGTTTCCACTTAAGAGCAATGGAATACTATTTTGTTTTGTGCCGACTCTTATGATATATCATATGTATAGAGGAGTGAGTAATAGATGGGGAGAACTGAAGAAAAATTACTTATCTATCTGTCTATATGTCTGTATATATATACTGTATATATATTTTACACATTGTTTAACTATATTTTTCTTCAGAATAAATATACGTTATTTAAATGGTTTAGTGATACACATATTGTTTAGTAGTGTTGTTGAGTACACGACTAAATAATAGGGCTTTTAAACAAAAAATTCTTTGCCTTTCGTAACGATTTTTCAATTGCTTTTCAGGTCTTTTCTCTTATATTTATTTTTTTTTCTGTTTAGTCTCTTCTGTTGAACACAACGGAAAAACTAATAACGAAAACGCGTTAAATGTTTCCGATTATTAGTCTTATTATTCTGTTTTTCAAGAATTCTTTACTCAAATTCTTATTTTTTGCTGAAATCTATTTGAATGAAAATTATTTATTTAATAGATTTTCTAAGTATTTATAATTTCAGTTGTTTTCTATTGAAGGACTTGAATATAAAATGAGTTGAAATCAGATTTTTATTCAACTAATTCTCCTTAAATTACTCACTAATGACACTGATCTAATATGTTCTGGGTTGCAATTGCTTGTAGATTTGAAAAGCAAAATCAAAAATCAATGTAAATTATATATAATTCTGTTCTCCTTTTCATTTATCAATTTATTTTAATTTGTTGTCAAAAGCAAAATGTTTTTTTATTTTAATTACTTTTTTGTGTATGAGATTAATAATGACTATGTATTCACATCAAAATTGATGTTAAGCCACAATCTCTTACACAATAATACAAAATACTGTATAATAAGAATCTGCGGACAGAATACCGAATAATTATCTCTACTTTAGATCAAATAATCAATTGAAGCCAGAGATGGCCACCAGTATAAGGAGATCAGCTAACAACTGAGCACATGCAGCCCTTAGGTACTGTCGATATTATAAAACAAACACTAACATAACTTAGGATCTTGCTCATCTCTGAATTGGCGATACAAAAAACTTTTAGACAACTTTCAGAATGAATTTATTATCGATTGAAAGCTTAAATTTATTTCTTGAATGTCTTACGCAATCGGATTGGTATTCAAATAATTATGTAATTAATTCAAAGAAAACAGAAATTAGCCGAACATTGGAGACATGGAAATGACAGATGTTTTTCAACGGACCAACCAATGAGAATGAGTGCGAATAATAATTGTGATCAGAGATTGGAGAATAGAAAATGAAGTGAATAACATATCAGATCATTAAGTAGTTTATTATGCAATACAAGAATATATCAGAATTTAGTTTTTCTTGGAATTAAAATTTGCTTTTTATTGCAATTTAATGCTAAACAGATTGTGAGAGTGAGAGAGAGAGGAGCGAAGAGATAGAGAGAACGAATTACACCAACAAATGCAATGACTGTTCATCTGAATGGCGAATGAGAATAGCCTTTGAATGTTAAACACATATAAATATAGAGGCATTACCTCAAAGAGTGAATTATATATTCAGACATTTTAATAATTATTGAGTACTTGAGAGCAGAGAAGAAAGAGAGAGAAAGAAGAAGAAAATTATTCACTTTTTGATTGAGGGTTCGGAGACAGCAAATCAAAGACATAGCAGTCCTCTCGCATAGTACTTATGTAAGGAAAGACATTAACATTAAGTTAACATTGAAATAGAGAGAGAGGACTGTACGATGATCGCACAGGTATATATGCGTAATGCCATCAGACATACCATACCTATGCCTTTCATACATAATATGCTTTAATTAATGTTAAAATAATTTTTATCATTTAAAGGAACGGCAATAGAGTATAGAATATATAGAATATGTATGATACATGTATATGATATATGTATGTATGAATCGGTTGCAACAAATATATTCTCTTTTTTTACTGTTTCTCCATATTCTGTAATCATATCATAAATATAAAAAAAAATTGTGACAAAAAATATTATGAAATGTCAATGACTTTCAAATAAAATATTAAATATTAATCGAATTGGAAATCACTTATTCCTCTCTTCTTTCTCTCTCACTATTCAACTCTCCATTACATTAGCCTTAGTATTGATAATATGATAATTACGTGAAAGAAATTTATGATATAATTGCTTAAACACGTTCACCATTTATGCGCTCAAAAAAAACTACTTTAAAACTCTAAGTAAAGAATATATTTTGTTTCCCACTCTCTGTGTTGTGACAAATACCTAACGATAGAGATCAGAAACGGTTCAAATCATGTTCAGGCAGGGATGTGGAAAGGGGGGTTAAGCCAGAATAAGCCGTACCTTTCTCTGTGACCGAGACGGCCGACAAAAATATTTAAAATATTGGTTTAATTCAATATAAATTGGCTCCAGTTACTAGCAAACACGCTCTAGCACATTTACCTCCTATCTTTACTCGGTAGAGCCATGGATAGTTGAACAATTTTACCCTATTCAGGTGCTATGTTCATCCCTGGCCACCAGAATATATTCATTTTTCAAGTGTTCAGTGACAGACAGCGCATAATTATATTTATAATTATGCGAATTATTTATTTTATTTATTGAACCTGGCCATTTAATCGAATATAAAATTATTGATAATTCCTATCCCTACCCAATACATCTCATCTATTTAATTGATTGGTTAGTATTAATATATTATATTTAAAGCTTAATATTCGTATAAAATTAGTATTTAATACACATTAAAGAGAATATAATTATTTTTAAATATTTATAGAAAATTATTAGACATTAAATCGAGAAAATATGGATATATTTTATTAACGCATAAAATGATGACTTTTATTATGTATTTTTCATTTTATTATGCCTTCAAATATGTTATAAATTTAAATTTGAAGAATTTTTTTTAGTTTTGCCTTTTCTTAGACATATAATTATTTTTTATTAAAATTCCTTTTTATATAAAATACATTTATTTTTCTTTGTGTTCCTACCAGTGCTCCGATAGTGTGATTCTTAATAGCAATTTATTTAATGATATCAGAAGTCATTCATTGGCTTTAAGTTTTATGTAATTGAATATAAGCACAAATAATATACACTTTGTGTGACACCCAATGGCTTTCGTAAATCACTTCAGTCTTTTCAGATTAATCATGTAATACAAGACAAAACTATTGTCTGCTATTTGATTGAGACTTTCCAGACATACGATTCATATAAATGAAAATTAAAAAAAATATTTTTTTACATTTTTTATATATATTTCTGAAAGTTCTTTAAACTCTCTATAAATTCACAATCAATGCACAAAATAGACCGTTCAGTGCATTAAATAGTCTTTTATAGACTAATGAAGTTTTTTTGTGTACTTTTTTATGAACAGAATTTGTTGTCTATATATTTGTTTGCAATGTTTTGCAAATCTATACGCACTGTGCGCTCGAAAACGGAATTATAAATATAATTATATAGTTATAAATTCGCTGAACACCTCTCTCTTTATTCCGATCGACATTTCAATTCACAATTCTGTAGTCTATATGACTTATCAGGTTTATTATAAACAGGCGAATACACAATCCAAACACTAGAATACAATTTCGCGTACATATGATTCGCCGACAGTTCGTAACAATTTGAATAAAGAACAATTTTCACTTTGATATTCACTGTATTGCATCCAGCTCTTTTTCAACTGATTTAATTGTAATAAAATACAACAATATTTGTTCAATTATCACAAACATAGCGTCGGAGGAAAAATAAAAGCACAAACAGAGTATAGGAGGAGAATCAATATGACCGAGGTGATAACCATCTCCAAAACATTGTAAATATTGAGAAATTGCAGTATATTTATGACATTGAATAATATTAAAATATAATAAACCATAAAAAATCATTGAAACAATGATTAATAATATTCGGTGAAGTGTATGCAGCAAATAGCACCTGGACCATTCAGATAGCAGGCATTTTGTGTGCTATGCAATACAATTCTAAAATTATTATAATTATCAGCCATTAAAACAGTCATATATTTTAGAAATTCATTCAATTCATTCGGATTATATTAAATGTATGAAAAAAGGAATTAAAATTAGAAGTTGGCGTCACCTTGCTTCTTCCTATTCATTTTATGGCTTATTCTTTACTTTTTTATTGGTTTTTCTTTTGTTGTTTTCATTCTTACTATAATTTCTGTACTTTATATTAAATAGTTTTCTTTATAATTATAAAGAATTTATTTATGATTTGTTTAAATGAGTTGTTATTTAAATAATGTTAAATAAATTTTCAACAAAATTAAGTCTGAGTTAAAATTGCTTTAACTATAGCTTTAATTTCATAACTGTTTTTTTCATATATTATTTTGGGTGTCATTTCGTTTTATTCTTTATAATTATTTTTATTAAATTTGCGTTAAATTTGAAAATAATTTGTTTGCAGAGAATATTATGCTTTTTAATGGATTCTTAAACTTGTATTTACTTTACATGTATTACAAAAACTATTTTGAATTTTTGTGTTAAGTCTTCCGAAAGTAAATGATATAATATTCAGTGTATAAGTGAAGCCTTTATTAGCCCACAAATTGAATTTTCAGATTACAGTTCAATAAATCTTTTGCCGCAAAATAAAACTTTAATTATTATAAAAATATTGAAACGATTTGTCGAAATGGATCGACAGATTTGTAGTCCAAATCGAAACCAGATCTCTTTTAGGTTATATATTATACTATTATACTTATAGGACATAAATATTTGTTATGCTTTGCGACCACACCTTAAGAATGTCCGGAACTCTAGTAATTCAATTCACAATATAATCAATTACTATATTATTCAGAAATTTTTAGATAATATTTCTTTATCTATAAAATGATAGAAACAGTAGATTTTTGTCGACACAAATGAGCTTTTAATGAAGAATAGGAAATATAATTCTCCAATAATTATATGATATTTCGGGATAAATAGATTTTGAATAAATTTTTTATATAATTCTGAATTTAAAGTATTTTTATCTCAAAAAATAAATAAAATAAAATCTAATAACTGTTTGGATAAAAAATTAAATTTGATTTCAATCGTCAGCCAAACTATAAATACCTGAAAAATGTTTTAAAGCTATCAATACTATGATTGCGAAGAACTTTATTTATAATGGGCTCTGATATTAGTTAGGATGAGATTTTCTGTCACGAAATTCATATAAAAGTTTAATCTGAGATGATTTTCAGTAAGAAAATTGTTATTTGGTTTTTAAACTTGTTATCAAAGAAGAAAACAATATTTTCTTTTGATTAAAAAGTAATTTTCATTTTAATTAGTTTCAGATGAGGAAAGTCAACACTGGATGTGATGTGAATATTGCGGTTATTATGTGGGATAGGGTTAATACGCAGCCAAATCCATGGTTTGATCTGGTTTCATATTTAGCATAGCCCACCTCCACATCTTTTTCATATATTTTTAGCCACAAAACCGGAATTACTTTTAATATTTAATTTATATAATATTAAAATGAAATATATATTAAACAAAACAACAATTCATTTATTTTGATATTTTTTTTCTTATATCTGATTTAAGTTATTCATTCATTTGGCAAAAACAATGCAAAAAAAAATACTTTTTATATTTATATTTATATAATATCAATACAGAAGAGCAAAAAACTTTAATTAGAGTGCAATCACCCAAACAGAGGGTATTTAGAAAAAATAGTCGGAATATAAAACCCCCGATAAAAGTGTTTTATTTTTTATGTTTCATTTTATTATTGAAGCTTTCATTTTAGACATAAATAAAATAAAATCACTGAATAAGAGCTCAATTCAGTTGATTGGCTACAATTGGGTGAATAAAATTCAATATTTGATTGTTTAGGTTAGGTTTAAAATTGTATCCACTCATTATTTCGATTCAAGTGAATCGCCCTAGCTAATCTGATAATCTCTCTCTTGAAATATCTAGGTTAAATATGTCAAAAATTAGCAAAATAATGTCAATTTTAATTATATTTAAGTTTAGGTGCCATTCATTTCTGGTTCGGGACCTGCGGTGAAGATAGAGATGATTTGAGTGCCTGATCTTGAATGCTATGAATCGACTCATATCTGCAATCATTGCCAATCATTACTTAATATTCAAATTGTATTTTAATTTCTGAACAAATGAATGAATGGATTCGCTCATCAAAAATAAAATAGCTTTTCATTAAGTGTTTCCGAACTCATGTCAAACACACGAATATTATTTTCATGAATCTTATGGCACGAGTATGCTATGACAATAGGGCAGAAAGAACTAAGGAAACAGAATCATATGAAAGGCCCAGGAGCAACAAAATAGCAAATTTAATATCCTACAAAGTATGTTATCAAGGTAGAATTCAACCAAAAGCAGTTCAAATTTAAGAAAACATTGTTTACTCGATTGGTTACCCCCTAATCCTGCCGTTCACTTTCAGCATCCCTGCACTTGACTATAATATTTTAAAACAATGAATATTTTGCTTCGAATTAATCTTTTGATAATATGATTTACAGGCGAGACCTGTGGGATGGCATACCTGTCCATATGTCTAAATAATATGCATTGCATTCAAAGTATTGTTTTCTCTTTGAATTTGAATACCAATACTATACAGAAGATTAAAATAAAAAAAAGTGTAACGATAAAAGTCCTTGGCCCTTTTTAGTTTACTAGCTATCGGGTTCAGTAGACCTGAATTAACATAAATTTTTTATTACATTTTATATTGAAAATTGAAAAATATTTATAGATTTTTATTTGTATTAAATAAAACAGAAATTTATTAGAAATGAATAAATAATTTCTAAATGAAAAAAAAGAAGTTAATGTCTCGCCTGGTGTGAGCATCTAATTCACATGTAATACCTGTGCCCTTTGTTATTACACACGCAAATCAGTTGCAATCGAGTCATGACTTAAGAATATCTGTTTATTATTAAGATTTTATTTATTTCTTATTCTCTTATTTTTTTCTTCTTTTATATAGCTTTTGATGGTTAGTGATGCGCGAATTGCACAGGTAGTTAAGCTAAATAAAGTAACGTGACGTGTGGCAAAGGCCACCGAAGAAGTAATGGCCGAGTACCATTTCACCATTAGTTATTAGTTTTAGTTTTCTTTACTATTAATCGCATTTTTTTTATTCAACTCTATTCTAAATAATATACTTTTTTTTTGTGTAACTTATGGTAAGACTTGTATAGACTTCGAAACAATGTTTTTTTCTCTGTTGTGAAACAGATGCCAAACGAAGAGATTCCCAAACATTTGTATAAAAAAGTTTTGAAATAAAACTTTTTTTTTTCTATTCGTATCGTATTGTTTGCAAATGAAAATCGAAATTACATACTCGTTGTCTGTATCTGATGTTAAGTACAACAGCGGACACACAAACCGTATGATAATTATGATAGTCTCTGAGAATGTCTACATTTAGATAACGAGACAATAATTTGTTTTCTTTCCTATATTTACTTTTTTTTTCTTCCTCTGAATGTCTTTATAAGTAATTTCTTTTTTCAGCTATTATTCTCTTTATTTTAGATGAAATTGTTTTGTTTGCTATAATATTATGCAAATCTAAACAAATAAAAACTATTAAACTATTCGTTTGTTTTATTTTAATTGCTTTTAATTGTATTTCTAATGGTTTTTCATCTTATGCTTCATAAGCACACAAATACACAAAAGGTGGCCAAAAGCAGCTGCACACAAATATCATCTTGCTATTTTACAAAGATTCCTTGCGGCAAATTATAAGCAATCTATATTATATAACAATAAAATAATCCAACCAGGATACTTCAGCGGATAATTTGAAAATATCATATTTTCAATATATACCTTGCAGAATTTGTCTCTTATCGAAAGTTACCTTATCTATGGTCATCCCTGCAGAACAAGAACATAGAAATGATAATAAATTTACCCTATCTAACAATGACATTGACAATTATAATAATGATTATTCTTATGATTTCATTCTTCATTTTAAACCTATACTAATGTCGTGTTATTAATACAGAATTTATTTCAATTTTGAAAATATTCTTATCATATGATCATATGATATGAGTAGGCATATAGGAGAGGGTGGAAAGAGTAGAGCCAAAAGTGCCCTTGATCAGACAATGATCGCCATATATTCAAAGTTAGTTAAATCAGATTTTTAGTCCAATTCTGGTGAACTAAACACGAAATCGGCTCCACATCACTGCATAACAATTTAGCAATTTAAACTTATCTTGATAATCGTTAAGTAAATCATAAAAATTAATTAAATATAAAAATGAAAAATCTTAGCAATAATTCAAAGTTTTAATTATATTCTAATTTTCATAAACAGAATATATTATATAAGATCTTAAATATGATTCATATCGTAAATCACGTGAAACAACACATTACTGAACAGAATATACGAAATCGAGAAAAAAAATTTGAAATCATTTAATAATTTTAATTAACTATTCAACTAAATAGATATAATGACTGTAATATGTCATCGGATAAAATCGTGGGCTAAGAACACATTAAAATATTTTTTCATACATTTTCGAGAATGACTTTTGGCATAAAAAATAAAAAACAAAATAATGTTTAATTTTTTTTATGAAAACATTAATACATATTCAGAGCTAACGAATGTAATTATTCGCAAACTCTGAATGCTTAATAAAATATCACCCACGACATTATCAGAGTAAGATACTTGTTTAACATATACCTGCTTATTTATGAATGCATAAAATGGTCGATTTGTTTATCCAGTCCCAGCCTTTATAACCCTGTGCTTGGATCGGTCACGAGATGACCCGAATTAATCGATCGCTTAAATTAATAACTTTTTTGTTTATCTTTTATCTCAAATTTAAATAATTTTTTTTCGTCTCCCGAACAGCAAATATGCAGTGAATATCACGATTAAACATAAAAGTCAGTCGTTTTCCCCTTCTTTTAGAAAGTTTTGTTTTGAACAGATATTATATGAAAGCTGAATATTGAGAGAGGGAAAGGGCACCGGGAGATTTATTGGTGGCGAAGGTAGTCCTAAGAATGCATTTTTAAACATATAATTATTTTTATTGTTTGTTTGCATTTATTCTTAAATATGTATTAAAAATATTTAATTTATTTATGAAATAATGTTAAATAAAATGCTTTTAAATCAAATATTTTTAATAGGATTTTGGAGGAGAGAGAGAGAGAGAGAGAGAGAGAGAGAGGAGAGAGAGAGAGAGAGGGAGAGGGAGGGAGAGAGAGAGAGAGAGAGAAGAAAATTAAAATTTATGAGAAATTTGATTCATTTTCAACAGTAATTGTGTTTTAAATTTATAATAAAGAAAAAAATAAGTTAAGAATAATTTGTTCCTAATTCTAGTTCTGGCAAAATATGATTCATATTCACTAATAATATCACATTTTTCTTCTTCTTTTACTTCACTTCAACTCATCCGGAAATTTGAGAAAAATATTTATGATTTTGGTATTTAAGAAAAATATTTATTATCCGAATCTAATGTGTATTTCATGTGTAATAAATAATTGTGTTATTTCTGAAACTAAACTAATTAATTGTTTTGTTGATTATAATAATGAATATTCTGGATAATAGTATAATGGAGTATGTAATAAATATAGCTGCAAGCTCATTTCACTTAATTTATCTAATATATAATATTTGATAATATTGTTTATAAAACAGTAAATCAAAAAAGTTTTTTCAAAACTAATTATTTCAACTCATTTTCAAAACAATTTATATAATGTTCGGTAAATACTATAATAATTCACATAAATTCAAAAATAAAAATCAGAAAAAAATGATTTTTATTAGATTTATACCAAATTATTTGAAAAGTGATTTAATCTCTAATAAATAAAAGTTTGGCTGAGTATTGGAAACATTTAAATAACTATAAATATTTTGTCATTTTATGTATACTTTTAATTCATATATTCCCTAAAAATTCTTTCAAATCAATCACTCGACTCGACTCACTTGAAAGCTACTGAAAAATTTAAATAATTTTCTCCGCAAAACATTATAATTATATGCAAATTATGGACAGATCTATAGAAAGAAAAAATTCATTTAAATCTCATTAACTCTTTTGGATTATATTCTTCGCTTATATATAGGAAAATAGAGATAAAATCGTTAGGTTCTGATGGGAACCCATGCTGTCTGTGTGCATAGATATGCCATTTGCTCAACAAAATCATTGACAGCACTCCCAAGAAGAGGCTATAATACGGATCAACTCTGAAGATCACACACTCTATTCAGTGGTTTTGTCAGAATATTTTGTATATTATTTCCAAAAAAATTCTAATTTTAATAATAATTTAAATCTCTGTTTAAGTAAAACATTATTTAGAATTTTAAATCACAAAACAAGATTCAACATTAATACAAACATTACTTTTTTTTGTTGAGAATTCAGATATTTGTTCGAAATAATCATAAAACATAAATATAGTCAAATCACAAGTTAAATTGTTCTAGGAGTTTCAAGCAATATAATTACATTAACCCGGATAAGTTATAGTTGATTTCAAATTTAATGGTGAGTTATTCATCATATAAGCCGAATTATTAACCTGAATTGTACTTGATAAAGTATATAAATTCATTAATAAATCAATAAATAATGTACAGAAAGACAGACAAAAGGGCAAAAAAGCAAAAATTATAAGTCAGACTCAATGGACTACAAATGGAATAATAAATAATAATTTAAATACATTTCACTAAATTTTTTTTCAAAAATTCAAATCTCATAATGAAATTCAATAGATTTTCAAATCAGACAAAACATATTTATAATAATAATAAAAATAAATATATTTTTTATTTTTGTAAATAAATGCAAACATTTTTTTCTGAATAATATTTATTTACATTAAGAGAATCGGAATCTTATTATTTCTGTACTAAGAGATAGAAAAAATATATAAAATAGTTGAATAAAAAAATCATTGAACGAGTGATTTCACGCAAATTTTTCTATAAGAATATTTTGAAATCCGAAGTCTAACTAAACATTCTTAAGTAAATTCTTGCCTTAATTTCCCATTCAATCACATTATCCGATAATAACAGGGATGTGGAAGGTCATTTTAATGTAGCGTGCTCCTAGATCACTGATCATAGAATAGGTTTTTGTTCTGTTCCTATCGGCATCTCTGCACTAATAGCCATAATAAAGGAAAGCCGACTATTAGTTGTGAATATGCAATGGATTTAAAAGTATATGAATTAGTAATACAATGAAAACAACTTTCTATACAAATCTAAACTCAAAAAAAAATATTAAATACTTATTTGAAAAAAATTAAGATTTGAGCCGAACAAAGTGAAAAATATTCATATTATTCAATTAAAAAATGTGCATGACTAATGTCGGAACAATCATTATACTAATTAGCCTGAGCTTAAAAATGGATTGCAATAAAATATTCTCAAGAAATATATAAAAAGTTTTTTATTTGTGAATAACTTTCATTATTTACATAGATTTACATTCACTGCAAAACGTGAAAAGAAAGAGACAATAAATGGCATTGAAATAAGTTTTTTCAATTTTTTTTCTGCAAATAATTCGTTGCCGAACAGAACAGTCACTCATTTGTGTACTATTTGTATTAGTATTCCGTTCCCTATGATTACAGGATTGGCAGACATGGAAATGATGTACAAATGCCAAGATTGAGACCTTCTCTCTGCACTGTACTGTACTCGCACTGGTAGACAAGTATAGACGTGCACATGTATTAGTTTTAAAATGGGCATTGGATGCATCGGAGGGTGTAAATTGCACACTTCCTGTCTCTATGGTTACTACAGATACTACAGACCCCGTATTTATGCCATTAGAATGACTACCGAATTGAAAAGTTAAATCAGGAGAAGCACCGAAATAAGTGAGAGCACTAGTAGATAGATAATTGTGCAGACACAATGATCGGCACTGCACCAGACCCAGAAGCAATTCGAGACAAGTTTCTGCATATACTCTTATTTTACATACAGTCCTATTCTATCAATACTTGTAATACTCTATACTGTCTTCGCACCGATCTATACAATAGGAATAATGGCTTTCATTTCGGAGTTCAAAACAAATTCAAAACTTTTTTTTTGCTTTTCTATTCTCAGCTCTCATACGATTGCATTAAAATTATTTTGTTATTGTTTTTAACGCCAATAAGTAGTAAAAATGTTTGTCACAAATATGGGACACAAGACATGATTTGCGAATTATAAGGATATGAACAAAAAGTTTTGTTTTTTCCAAAGGAAATAAAATTCAGTACTTTTTTTCGTATGCGTTAATCATTCTGTAATTCGAGATCTGTTTTGTCGTATTTTTTTTTTATTGTATTTGTGTAGTCGTTGTGTCGAAGAATTTTCTTTTGCTTTCTTTCTATTCCTAACACCGAATATAATATACATAAATATTGAATGTCTTTTGGAGAAAAAGAGGGACTTTTCGTATGAATTAATGTCAAAATGTTAAGTGTATTCGCAAACTGTGCTGTTGTTAGCATACAATGACTGAATGAAAACGTTTTTCTGCTTTATTCCTATGTTTTCAGTATATAAACCAATTGATTGAACAATGAATTCACTGTTTTTTCTTTTTGCATTCATTCGCCACAATATATACATATAATATACAAAATTATGTATATAAGGTATGGCAGGAGTAGGGCCTCATCAGTGAGACGTGCAGTCATGGGCTCAACAGTATAGTTAAGACCAGAGAGAGAACACAATTGTCAATAACTTTTTAATCTTTAACTCAGTGGTGAAAACATGAGCGAAGAAAAAGACTTATATAAAAAAAGAAGTGAATTAAAGGTCCGACACATCAGACACACATCACAACTACGGTATTAATACAATAGAAATGAAAAACAAATGCGAATATTGTATTGTAAACGCGTTTGCAATGCATTTGTTTGCGAAACAAACCGATAGAACAGTCTATATATTCATAAATCATATGCAAATTGGTTGGGGTTTGCGATCAAATACACAAAAAAATTGATCAAAAAATAACTGTTTAGTGAATAGCAAAGAATCCAATCGCACAGCAGGTCTTAGGCGCCACACGAGACACAAAAAGATTTTCATATATTAGCTCTGAAAATATGAATAAGTTTATCGTTTTTTTGGATTCATATGTGATATAAACAAATATTGAATCGTTTTCTTTCTGTTCGCTTCATATTCTGAATATATTTGATTTGATTTTTTTGAAATACAATTTATATAAATATAAACATATTTTTACTCAAAATAATATCAATGAAAAAATCATTTTTCTTGTGTTCATTGAATTGGAAATCAGTTTATTTTATTAACTTATTTTTCATAGCCAGTAACGAATATCACCATGCTAAATTTTAAACTTATACACGTTACCTAGACAAGAACTTGACTCTCATTTCTGATACAGTATTAGTTTTAATTTATTGAATTAAAGATTATTTAAAATATTTAAAAATATAATAATTTTTCGTTAATATAATAATCAAAAAATTAGTCTTAACTTCAAATTATTAATTAAATAAATTAATATTTTTTTACTCAAATCTCAAACATGTTATGATCCGAATAAGTGATTCATAAACTTATAATTCAATACACATTTGAAATTATAAAGAGCATATTTGAATTCAACAAATATTCTGATCGGTTGCAAAATGTATCTCTCCCTCTCTGATACTGACCTTGAAATTTACATTCAATTCATTTATGTCTGCAAAATATTTTACGGCTTTAATTAGACTTTATTAGATCGCAGTTCAAAATATGCAAAAAAAAATCTGAAATAAGAAAAATTATCTATAGATGAAAGGACAGGCAAAGAGCGCATAACACTCTCGACAGGGAGTTATATACCTAAAGACATGCCCACAGAAAACAAGACGTAATCGACTTTTTATACAGTCTTTTTAAGTGATTCACTAGAATTAAAAATTCTTAATACATATAAGCATTTATAGCAATAATTATATTTATGATGATTTGCTAACAGAGTAAGAGTGAGTGAAAAGTCTTATTACACGAAAAGGTTTTCTTATTTTATTTTTTTGATGAACACTATAAGAGATAAATATATAAATGAAGAAAGAATTTGCAACGACTCTGACATTTCATTATTTTATTTTAAAATTTTTTTTTTGATTTCATTTTCAATCTCTTCTCTCTCTCTATATATTTCTCGCAGTCTTTCTCTTATTATGTGTTTGTTATGTGAACTCAGAATTAAATGAATGAAAAACTAATTTAGATAAGAGATAGAGAAGACATCACTTTCTTCTGTACTGTATATTCGCTATACATATGCTGTGTATCTGTATATGCATTCGTATCATGTCTTATGAGGCCAGTCATGAAAATTATTAAACTCATATTTAAACTACAGTCAAATCCTCTCTCATCTAAATTAATTTTCTCTTATATTTTGATTTCAATCAAAACGAACGAACATTTCTAATGAGTATTAAAAAGAAATATTATATAAACTTTTTTCTGCCTTTCCATCAGATCACAGATGAAGTGCAAATTAGTTATTAAAAACATAATCTTATTTTATCTAAATTTTTATTTTATATTTATTTAATCATTAAATTTAATTGAATTTTGATAAGAATTTTTGTATTTAATAAAGTATTCGTTTCTTTGGCTTTACTTTACTATTCAATGCGATTCTGTGTATAAGTTAATCAAGAATTGAAATGAGTTGTAATTATCTATACTATCATTAAATTGCATGCATTGTCTAATTTTTTTTGTTTTCTTCTACTAGTAGTTCCCTGGAGTGGTTGACCACTGATAGTAATGATAGTTAAGGTTAAGATTACATTCAATTTTTTATGAAATAAACAATTATTCTAACGATTCTTATTCTAAGCTATTCTAATAAAGTTCGTGTCATTTCTTGATTGTCTGAGAATTTCTGTTTGAATGAGAAAATTATTCTGTTTAGACATTTCTATATAAATATTTAGACAAATAATAAATTAGTTTTGGAATTAAAAAAATAACATTTTCTTTACTTTTTTCCCAAAAAAAATAAAATGAGTTTTGCATTAATTTTTCGGATAATTCAAAAGATATTCCGTAAGTGAAACTAATTTAACACAAAATTTATATAATTTTATATTTTTCAGAAAAAAAGGATAAAAATTATGTTAAGATTTTGTCAACTGATAAGAAGTGCAAATATATTATTGATTTCTGTTTTCAATAATTACTTACAGAATATTTTGTTACGAAAAAAAGACAAAACAAAACAAAACAAAACGAGAGCCAAAAAGATTCGCAAATTTTTGACAGTTAATTGATTTTCTATGAAACGGAGGATTCAAGTGATAAATTGGGATATCTTTTTACATTCGCACCGATAGATAAGAAAACTTTTTTCTCATTTTATTTTTATTATGTTTGTAATGATAGCCGAATAGATAATACTATTGATTGATTAAGTGTTGGTTTTTTTCTTTCTTAATTGCATTAATATTTTTCTTAACTTTGTTTCTCTCATATTCTTTATACAAGAACTTCAAGAAAATTAAGATTTATTTTATTATTAAATAAATAGAAATTAATTTCCGAACGAAATTGATTTAGATTTTTATGCTTTCATATAATTCGGTTGTTTTGGCTCTAAATTCTGTTATGAGTTTCAGATTTTTTTTTATTATTATTATTCTGACAATCATTAGACAACAGTTTTATTGACCTTTAAATCTCTTACTTTTTTTGCTATTCATTATTTGTTTGAATTTTATATTTATCTTTGAATGTTATCAATAGAAATATGTTTTAATATTAATATTATTTATGTATTAAATAGTAATGTATTCCTAAATCTGTTAAGAATTTCTTTAAGACTTCCCTATATTTAACTATTCATATCGTTTTAACCTGGTACAGGTAGTTGCCCGTTGCTTTTGGTTTCAATTTTACCTTGCACTAAAATAGTATAACCATTAGAATATAAATATTTCATTTGAAAAACATTTAAACATGGTTCTTTATCATTATTCAGCCAGATTTCCCTGATTTTGGCAGTAATAATAATTTAGTTCTGGTTAATTATAAATAAGTTCAATCGGGACCAAATCATTGAACGTATCTTTTATTATTGATTTTTCTATTCAGTCGTTTGAATAAAACCTTAACACAAACTGAAGTTAATATTCTTTAGAGACCAGACATATGTCTCAGAGCTTGTAATTAATAAAAATATTCCTATATTTCCAATGCGTTTCTTAATTAGTCATATAATTAGATTTTAAAATTCTGATCATTAACTCATCGATAGTAGAGAAGAGAATAAAAAAAATGTAATTTAAAATAATTTTAATTTTCCCAAAGACTCGAAACCAAAAAAAAAAACAAAAAGAGGAGCAAAAAACAAAACTAGAAAGAACAGAGAGGGAGAGAGAAGACCTGGACAATTTAATATAATATTCGGTTTGAGGGCAACAAATGTACTCTATCTATGATTTTGAACTGAATTAAAGGCTAAAATAAAATAAAATGATTAGAAGTAAAGCTTATATTAATATGAATTATAGAGAGAAAGGCATACATAAGAAGAAATATTTATAAGAAATTCCAATTGAAGTGAATATTCATCAATCATAACGATATGCAATCGTTGGCAGCAATACAATAATCAGTGTGAGAGAGAGGAGAGGGAGAGGTACAGAGGCATAGAGGACAGGGCACTAATTCTATGCACGCCATAAGTACTGCAATAACTAAATAAAGACCAAAAAAGAGAATGAGAAAAATTAAAGGCAAAATAGCATCGCTTATATTCATCAGCACTGGCAGTACTGGCCGTGTCTTTAAGAAAAAAGTTTTTTTCAAATTGCCGTCAATGCCGTCAAAGGCATCCGAAGCCGAAACACATTTTATTATTTATTACAGTTTAGGCGCAGACAAGAGACAAGTTTTCTATCTCTTTCTCTCTTTTATTTTACACTAAAGAATCCGATTTTTAATTTTTATTCAATGACTTCTCTCTCTCTGTGTTTAGACATAAGATTTCATTTTATTTCACTCCATATGTGTTCACTCTATTTATAATAAAAAGCTTTTTTTTCTAAACAATCAATAAATTAATATATAATGTAATGCTTTTTAAGGCTCTCTTTCCGGTAAATAATGAGAAATAAAATTATATAACAATTCGATTGAATATAAATTGAATGTTAAGCTAAAGTTTGGTTTTCTGATGACTCCGTGAGAAATCATATATAAAATCCAAATACAATCTTAGATATTGTTCTCCACTTTATTCTCTGCTCTTATTATTATTCTTATATAACTTTATAATTAATCTAAAGACCGGATCCACGGCTTAAATCTAATTTACAAGAATTTACTTTTAAACTGATTCCTAATATAATAGTTTTGAACAGACAATAGAAAAGTTGAGTTTAATGTAATTTTTTTTGTATTATATATAAATAGAATTCATTTTATTCATTCAATTGTTTCAGTGTTTAATTTAATTTTTAATAAATGATAGCAAATGTTAATAACATTAAAAAAAGAGACTATTATTTACAAAACGTCTGATTAGTTATACAGAATGTCGAGCAGAGTATGAATTGCGCCTAAAAAATACTGAATAGTATTATCATTTTAGTTCACTATATTTGATAGTATAGTGTAGTTCGAGATTTTAGAACAGAAAATATGATAAACTATTTTTCCGCATCGCCTGAACTGTATTTGTTCGGCAGTGGCTTTCATGGCATGTCTTATACAGTGACTAATGATTGCATTTGTAAACTACTGTACAGTTTATGTAATACAACCTCAAGTATAGTATAAGCGCTTAATATTGTTACCAACGGTCAGTTTGGCTAAAGAAATAGATTTAGTACTGATTTAATAAAAACTGAGCCGTGTCAGAACTTATACAGGATACTTTATGCATAACTAAGTAGTTTAATGAAACAAAAATCAGTAATAATTTCATGGATTCAATCATTTATACTCAAAACTGGAATATTTTCCATAATTGCCTTCAGACTATCGGTGGCAATAGGAGTGGGGTTAAGAAGTCTATCTCAAATCTTAAATAATATCTTGAACAAATATTACATCAATATTATATGGGTTATTTTAATTCAAAATCATATACCTGGCAAAAATCTTATATAGAAAATAATCGACAGTAAATTGCATATTAAATACAATAGTATTATATGTTTGCTATTATTTCGTATAATTTATGTATTGATTAAAGACTTTTATTAATGAAGATTACAATTACAACAATCAGTATTACTATAGTTCTTATCGTGTTTTCTATCAGTTTTGTTGACAATAGAACTGAGCTTTTGATAAATTAACTGATTATTAATTATTATATTATTAACCAATTCATGAATATTTAATAAAAGAAAATAATTTTATCTTAATTTGAATTTTCGCCTCTTTTTTCATTAATGAAGTATTTCTAAGAAATAACTCAATTTATATGGAAAAAGATTGAAAATGTATTTAATATATGAATCAAATATTTCTTTCTCTTCTCTTCATATTCTTATATAAAACGTGTATTTATTTATGAGAGAAGAAAAAACCAATTTTTTGTGATTAATGGTTAGAAATATTTGAAGACAACATTGATATGCAAATAGTATTAAGCTTTGCAATGGGTTTGGGCTCTAGTATTGTACAGAGAGTTAAAGATAAATATAAATAAAAAACATTATCTTAAGTTTGAATGACTATCTGTTCGGATGATTAAATATGAGATAGTATTGAATAACTAAAGGGAATGGTATGGAATCAGACATCAAATCCCACATCAAATTATAAATAAGAAAATCTGAACCGAAAGGAAAAAAATATTACAAAACGATCGGAAAATTTTATGATTGAATTAGTTTTCTCTACTTTTTTCTACTTATTTATTGAAAATAAGTCTGAAAATGAAAAATGAGAAAAAGGAGAAAAATATATATATCTACTTTGCAAAGAGTGAGAGCACAAGTAGCTTTGCACAAGTAGCTATTTTTGCTGTATTGTGTGGCACAGGTTTTGATGTTATAATTTTGTTTTTTGTTGTTCGGCTTCGCTCTAAAGATTGATGGCGTGAATACAGTTTATGTATTTATATATTGAATATATTTTATAAATTGTATTCTAATGTTGTATTTCGTTCACAATATAATTCATTGTATAGTATTGTATAGTATTGTAGCAAAAAAAATATGTCCAACTCATTGTGAATATTATTTATAAAAATAATTTTATTTCTGTTTATGTAATCACGGCCTGAATTGTTATGAAATTCGTATAACTATTTGCAGCTATAGCTGAATATTACCTCTTCATTGACTACATTATCAAAAGCCGATACCTTTTTAATCACATTTTCCAGAGATGACCAGTAGGTGATTGGGTCGATTGCAACCCAACAAGAAGAGAATGATCATGGTCATGAAGAGAACATAAGTTTTAAATTTGCACAATCTTACCCTGCTTATATTCTACATCTAACTTAATATAGTATTATTATAGTTATCCTGGCTTGTTTTAAATATTAACCCAATTTGATTCGGGTATTTTGAAAGGGGCTCAAAATTTTTCAAAATCAAAAATATCTGTTTTCGAGCTAGGTCATAGATTATCAGCATGATATCTAAAATCCTTTGATTTTCCTCTAATAACAGCTTTGAACTTGTCGTGGCTCGAAACAATATGAGCTTGGACCTCTCTGGATTGTTGTTGCAAAAGTGCCTTTCATGAATTATTTATAGGAATATACTGTATATTTGAATGTTTTAACTGACAAACAAATATTTGTTAACACATTTAATATTAGAATAATTAAAAAATATTATAAATCATTCATTACTTTAAATACTTAATAATGATTTCAGTCACGAATATAATCATAATATGTTCTCTACTCTAATGTCAATAATCTTTTTGTCAGTCAAATACAAGAGTCAGAACAAATATAATTAGAAATTTAAAATTCAATTATATGTGAGAATAGAATATATTCCGATAGAAATAAATGCTTAAAATATACCATTCATTACAATACAAAAGTAAGCGATTCTCACAAATGGTTGAGAATAACTAAATTCCTAAATAGAGTTCAACAGAATTATTAAATATCCAAAAGAGTTAGAAATTATTTAAAAAACAATTTTCGGATAATTTTGTTATAATTTAAACTAAAACTTAATTAATTAAACAAACGATTAGTAAAAATAATTTCATTAATGACTGAAAAATCATTAGACAAACGAAAAACTTTTTTATTCTCTTTGATTACATAATAATTCTGTTTTCACTATAAATCCTGACTTAATTGTAATGAACACAAAAACCGATTGTATGTATAAATAAGAATTAGTTTCACTAAATAGTCATTCAGTTCTCATTGATTTCAATTATTGATTTTTTTCACATAATATTTGAAAAGAAATTGAATTTAAAATCAATTTCTGATTATCTCTGGAACTAATTATTCTGTTATTAAGTACTAATAACTGGATATTCTTTGCAAACAAATTATTATGAGATTAAGTGAGAAAAAAATTGGGAAATAATAAAAGAAAAATATATATCATTAGAAAAAAAAGAAAAAGAGAGTAATTCATCGATACATTCAAATGATTCAAAACAATTTGAATGACAGTATAGTAGAGCTTAAATTCTAAAGGCTATGAAGAATCTACTGGTGCGGAAACACCAGTGCCGAAGAATGGGACGAACTCGTACTTTACGATTATTATCAATACAACAAATGGTGAAAAATACTGGCTTTGAGTATATATTTGATTCAATGATTTTTAATGATGCGATCATTTCAATAATGAAATCGACTTTTTTTATAAACTTTTTTTTCTCTCCTTTTATTTTCCTAAACAAAAATGTGTTTCGATTTCTTGTATACCAATTATTAGACGCAAAAATCCAAAATACAATTAAAAACTATTATTACAGAATATTTTTGTAAAACAGGTCAATAGATATATGAAATTAAGAAAAAATAAGTAAATTTTTTTTGTTATGTTTAAAGTTTTAGACCAATTCCTCGATAGAAATAAATTTTACTTTTCTATTAAACCTTATATTTTTCAAAAGAGAAGCAATTCATGCAAAACAGAAGTTTAAGTATTCCTCAGAAAAAAATGTTTGTAATACTTATGATATGAAAAATATATATCATTTTGGGTTTAAAATTATAATTTAAATAAATTTTTTATATTCCCATAAATCCAATGCAAATAAACTTTAATTTAAGACAAAATAAGACTTTATTGGAATTTATAAATACATATATATATTTAGGCCAATGTCTAGATATGTAAAAAAAAATTCAATTACTAATCCATAACTCATTTTTTGAATTTTATAAATCAGATTAGATTTTGAGGTTTTCTGACAAAAAATTTAATCATATTTTTTCTAACGAAAAAAATTTGATTAAATCGTCTGATCCTTTACTGATATATATTTTTTCGCACATTTCAGCCAAAATTAATGAATTATTTTATTCAGATTTTTAATAAATTTAATTTCAAAACCAAAAAATTCATTATTCATTAAATTGAGAAATAATTAATTTCAATTAAAAGGCTTATCTATAATACAGATCAATAGTTACAACAAATTTTAACATAAATTAAGATTAAAAATATTGTCAATGAACTAAATTAATTAAATGCTGTTTAATGGGCAAAAAAATTGTGTCTTCGCTACATTTGAATCCATTAATAGCCTTAATATTACATTTATTTTATCCAAAAATTTTATTTTTGCTTCAAATGAATTATTAATAAAATAAAATAATAGTTATTTAGCATTTCTAATATGAGTTATAAAGTTATGAAAATTGATATAATTTTGAAATTATAATTCAGTTTTGCTTCAAATCTAATCTCTTTTAAAAGAAAGAATAAATCGTTTGAAATAATAATGATATATTTTTATTTTAATGGCTATTAGTTTATGGCTCAGGTCTTGTACAGTAATGATAAACAAATAAAAATAAAATAAAATTATTGATTAAATAAAATCTTAACTTTAATTGTGAATAAGTGGCGAAACACTTAAACCCTTTGCCTTAACTATAAGATTACATATAAATTGTTTTTGCATTTAACGTGACTTTAAAACTGGCAGTTATTATGCTATACTGTGAAGGCATTGATTAAAATCTCATTTGTTTTTTCTTTTCTCTCATATTCTTCACTATAATAACGATCTGAGTCTCAGATTTGCAACTTTTGGTTATTCTTTACTTTCGTTTTTTGTTTTCGACTCAACACTGAATTTTCAATTTTCTTTTGAGACGAGTAATTAAGATAAGTAAAGCTCATATACTGTATATCCAGCAGACTTTTAGACACAGATACTCATATATAGCACAGGTATTAGCAAACTCTGGTTACAGAGAAACAAAAAATAAGTTTTCGCTTCACAATACATATCATTGATATATCAGTCGGTGATGAAGACAACCAGAGTTGACATCAAAATTGATTATATGATTGTAAGTGTTCTTTCACTGCATGTTATTTACAATATTTATTTCAACTATTTTTTTGTCTTCATTCGTAAAATAATTTTCGTCTGAAAAAAGTGTTTCAATTTCTACTCTGCAGTCAATTCTGGTTATGATTAGCGATAAAAACAGATTGAAATGCCATATAATTTACGTATAATTTAAATATTCAGCGAAGAGTAATATTTGCATTATATATAGAGTGAAGAGAAGACGAGATAATTGTATAGATTTTTAAGGCATAACACGATATAGTATTATACAGTATTATAGCAAATGCCTTATTGAGACGTCTCTGTCATAAGATTTACGTTTTTAGACTCATCACAAAAATGCATTCATGCGAACCATTTGAATAGTAAATTAGAAAAATATATATAAATTAATAGCAATACTAATACTGTATTTACTCTCACTTTTTTCGTGCTCTCATTATCTATAGATTTCAGATATGGATATGTCATTTAGAATTAATTTTACTCCAGCTCACTCTAACTTCACTGGGAATCTTATTATTCTAAACACAGATATAAATAGTTTTTAATATAAAAAAATTTAATTAATTAAAAAAAATCAAAATCAAATTTATACAGTATATAAGTTAATCATAATTGAAATTGTACAGTGTCAAACTTTAAAGTTTGTTTCAGACTCTCATTCAGTATATGTTTTAAAATTTTTATTAGTTATTAAATACAAATTAACTTTTAAATGAAAGATAATATGAGATTAAATACAATTTTTGACAATTAGTTTGCTATAAATTAATTTGAATTTTGAAAAATTATTGAATTTATTTAAACATTTCGATAAGTAAAGGCCAAACAAGCTTTAAAGTACTTGTCTTTACACTGATATCGTGTCTAAATATAAATAGCGTCGTATGTGTTGTGACTATCTTTTAATTCAATTTTGCTTATACTGTAAATTATTTTTTGATTTAACTTAATTAGAATTATTGGGAATTTAATTATTGATTTTCGTCTCATCTTTATTAATACATAGATTTTTATCTTTGCTTTCTTTGGTTCACTTTTTTTTAAATTGAAACTCAATTAAATATATTTCTCATTTTATTCCCAATTCATGTGAATCACTTCACATGCGATTAGATTAGGAATTAAATGGAGAATCAAAAAAAAATGCTAACTTTTTGACTCTATATTAGATATTATAATATTTATATAATTATTATTTTCATGAATATATCCTTTTGTATTATATGAATGGTTTTGAATATTTATCAGTAATATTCATATAGGAGTACAAGAGTTGCAAAACTGCATTATAAACAGAAATAATATAATTATTGATAAGTTATATAATCTATGTATGCTCTCGGACATTATAGGGATGTATACTTATTAGTAAAGTCGTGATCATAGAAAAAGAGCCTAGGTCTACTGGTCTACTAATAGCTTGGTTGTCCAGGCTCAAGTTCGATATAAATATTGTTATAATCGACAATAATTACAGTTATTTTCATTCACTCTTATAATCAAAATCAGTGTTAAAGTGAAGCTAACTATAAGAGTGACTCAAACAGTGAAACAATTTGAACGATCAGTACTTTATTATAACTGCGCCAATAGTGATCAAATATGAACAATAAAGCTACTAGGCTCTTTTTCTACGATCACCACTTTACAGCTGCAAACCACTCACGACAAATATTCAAAAACAACCTCGACACTTTTGTCAGAAATATCACTAACAGTACCAATGCATTAGTTATTTACTGTAAGTGAAAGTTTGCGCACAATTTTTGTATTTGTAAATAAAGCCTTGATCTTAAACATGAATTATTTAGATATTTATGGATAATTGAGCGCTAGTTAAGCAAATATTTATTAAATATTTAAATCACTTATGGAATGCCATTCATATTGTTCACTGAATATATAATTTTTGACAAAAAGTACAAATAGTTTTGCCTTGAATTCAGTGAAACACTATTTTTACACTAAAATATGCGGATAAGAAATGTTAACATTTTTTTCCATAAAATTTTATTGTTTTTCTATAAAACTATTATTAATATTGATATTAAGGACAAAAAATGCAAAATAGGAAATAATTTTTGAGAATGAAATGCTTGGCTGAACTGTTTGATAAAGAAGTCATAAATTTTTACAAAAATATGAAAAAGTTATATAAAAATCAAAACAAAATTTCACTTTTTATTCGAAAATATTAATTAAAATCTTTTTTAATGACAGTTAATAACAAATAAATGTTTAATAAAATCTAAATTCGTATAAAAAAATATTTTTATATAAAATAAATATCTCTAATATCAATGAATTTGAGTCTAAAATAGGTTTATTTCAAATATATTAAAATTTTTTCATACAGTTATTGCATTGCTTTAACTCTATTGAAGGCTTTGGATATTTTTGTTGAAAAATGGTTTTTGAAATCAGTTGGATATCGAATATAACTCCGCTATTAATACTTTAACTTTTACTTCAGGCTCTTTTTTAGCATTACTTTTGAATTGAATTGAAAAATAAGTTATAAATCGACATAAAATATAGACATAATTTCAGACATTCTTTCAATTAATTATTTGATATCAAATAAAATATATTTTTAAAGATCTTTATTCATATGAGAACTCTTTTCAGTCAATTTTAACCCATTTTTTCAAAATTTATACCAAAAATAAAAGTTATTTAAACCACAAAAATACTTATGTATTCACAAGTATTTTGATTCTCACAAAAAAATATTTGATTCACACAAATATGAAAAGACATAAAAGTAGTATTGAATTACATTATTAAATATTGAATAACATTTAACGTATCATTAATTATGTAAATCGCGACCGAACTATACTCTCGGTTACTTTATAAAGTGATAAAATCATTCAATGAATATATGAATTCATTAAAATATTTTAAATATCGCACAAAAAAATGCTTAATATTCGTAAAAATTTTATTTATAATCTCTTATTCGACCCGAAAACCCAATAAAATATTCAATTTTTTTCATGACTTCTTACCTGTAAAATACCGATGCGTTTGTCGTTTGAACAGCGCTTTTAATCGTATTTTTCTTCAGTAAAAGTTTTTATATTATTCTTAACATACGATCACATATACAGTTCAGTTGCACCACAAGTTTGTCACACTTTTACGTATAGTTCAGTTCAAAAAAGTTTTCAATACTTTTAAAGTCAAGTCAATCACGAGATATAAAACAATTACAGAAAAAGCACATAAATTGCGCATAAATTCTGTAATAAAAAAAGTGTTTAAATGCAAACAAAAAAAAGTTTAATCAAATCTTCTTATCTGTAAAAGAGAGCAAAAAAATTTGCATTTGAATCAAAAAAAATAACAATTAATGTTATCATAAGTTTTAGAAAGTTATCAGAAGTTTGTTTTGCAGTCAAGAATCAAAAGTCACTCTTATTTGTCGGTCACTATTGGAGACTTTGATTACAACTTTATGCATAATAAGGCAAACAATTTGCTATACATTTGCATAACATTACGAATACTATTATTACAAAACTTTTTGTTTTCTCAGTTTTACGATACGAATGAATAGGAATTTATTTTCCCTCTAATTCTCTCAACTTTTTTCTGCCGATAAGACTAAATACACGGTTTATATGACGAACATGTGTTACACATCGATATACTGTACGAACATTTTCATAGCTCTGATACTCTATACCGGGTTTTCGGTTTGTTAGTTGTTTTCTCTCTCTCTCTCTTTTTTTGCTACCAGTGCTAACTCAACAGCCAATTGGTTTGCTGGCAGCCCAAGAGGTGGATCAGTTGCCGTCAGAAATGTTGTATTGCATCGCTTTATTAGCGCAACACTAACAACAAGATTATATATAAAGTTAATAATTATTGTCTTTTATTAACTTTAAATATACAAACATTTTATCAAATTTTTTTTTTGCTTTTTAACCATTTATTTGACATTTCTTTGACCATTAATTATATTCAGTATAAAAATAAATATATTCTCTGCTAATTAAAAATTTTAATTATGAAAATGTTTGAGAATTTTCTTCTTTTTTATAGAAATTTTAGCAAAATTTATAATATATTTAATTATTTAATATAAGAATACAAATGAATGAGTGATTAGAATTGGTATACATTTTGAAAGCTATTAATTATTGTATTAATTCTTGTCTTTAGGTTTAGGTTTTTTTTGAAAACTTTTTTAATGTCTTTTAAAGTAGTTTTTGCCTTAAAAATGAAAGTAATTTAAGCAATAAATTGTTTGCTAATAATCCAGTTCTAGTCAATCAATAATTTTAATTGACTTTAATTATAGACATAAATGTAATATTCATTTGTTCTGATCTTAATTTCAATGCAGACATCGATTAATAGATTTTATGGAATATTTAGTCCAATATTTGTCGAAATTATTTTTCAAATTAATTTAGTTTTTAAGTCCACTTTCTTTAGAAGGGGACTATATAAATTCACCAACCGCCCCCCACCCCCACTTCCAGCCTTTTCCAAGCCTTTCTCAGCCAAGCCTTTCTCAGCCATTTCTTAACCTTTTCCAGCCCTTTTGTTAGTAAAGGACTTTCTCAACAATTTACCAGGCTTTTTCAGCGTATCCAGTTGTTATTAAAGGAGATTCCCAGCCTTTTTCAGCCTATTCCGTTGTTAATAAAAGAGGTTCTCAGCAATTTTCCAGCCTTTTTCAGCCCATTCCGTTGTTAATAAAAGAGGTTCTCAGCAATTTTCCAGCCTTTGTCAGCCCATTCCGTTGTTAGTAAAAGAGGTTCTCAACAATTTTCCAGCCTTTTTCAGCCTATTCCGTTGTTAATAAAAGAGGTTCTCAGCAATTTTCCAGCCTTTTTCAGCCTATTCCGTTGTTAATAAAAGAGGTTCTCAGCAATTTTCCAGCCTTTTTCAGCCT